>PVJH01017379.1:0-47958 GCA_004026705.1 Nesogale talazaci | reverse complement strand
TGCACAGGTGTTAAATTTTCAATGAAGTTAGGGTCATGATTAGCACCATGGATACAACTCAAATGTCTCCATTATATTTACCAACTACTCATCTTGTATTAGTAATTGCTAAAAATCAACATAGGACCCTTCGTGTAGCATTGTTTGCTTTTCTATTTTCAATCACTGCTTATTCTTGTGAAAGTTGGACATTGCATAAAGAAGATTGAAGAAGAATTCATATATTTGAAGTGTCATGTTGGTGAAGTGTTATCATCTGGGTTGACTAGTGAAACAAGTGCACAGATACGTACATGTAAGTAAAAAAGAATTTTATATAAAAGAACAATTGTTTGTTGAGAAAACCTCCCAGCCCAGTCCAGATCATGTTCATAAGTCCAATATTAGCCCATATGTCTGATACCAGTCTATACATTCTTCTTCAGACTCACACAACACATGCAATGATGCTGAATTGAGAAAGATCACAGGTCAGGGGGTGGGACGTCTTATTGATCCAGTGCCTGTGAAAGCATCTCGGTGCTGGTATGAGTCTCCACATGACACCTGCAGCCTCAGGGATATGGTTTCATCCACATAGTGTTTCTGTGTGTGTGAGTGTGTTTCCATGCGGCTTGTTAATGGGATTGTCTCCCGAGAGAGAGTATGTTGCTTTCCATGAGCTGTTTATCTACTTAGCATCTCCAAATGTAGTTATCAAGTTGTGACCTGATTGACAGGCTATACCTCACCCCTTTGTCAGGTTGACCGCAGATTATGTAACTGCATTTTGAACGTACCATTGATTGCTAAAAAAGGCAAACAAAGCCATCATTAAAGAAGTCTGGCCAGAGTACTCCTTAGATGTGTTTATGAATTTGTTTCTCTAGTCTGCCCAGACTAACATAGAACTCAAAACCCATCACATTCCCTCACAGAAGACTTTCAGGTAGCAAATGAGCCAGTCAGGGTGCAGTGTAGCAATGATGAAACATACAATGTTCCTGCAATCCTTAAATATTTCCTCATTATCATCTACCACTATCATGATTCCAATTCTACTTTATATAGCCATCTGGCCTGGAGGGTGCACATTGGTACAGATTGGAACTGGAAACACAGGCCAAGACAGAAGACCCTCTCAGGACCAGTGGTGATAAGAGTGATAATGGGAGGGTGTAGGGAAAGTGGGGTAGAAAGGGAGAACAGATTGCAAGGATCTACATATAACCTCCTCCCTGGGAGGAAAAGTGGGTGAAGGGAGACATCGGATGGTATAAGATATGACAAAATAATAATAATTTATAAATTATCAAGGGTTCATGTAGGAGAAGGGAGGGGGAGGGAGGGGGAGAAAGTGAGTGGATACCAGAGGCTCAAGTAGAAAGCAAATGTTTTTAGAATGATGAGGGCAACCAGTGTACAAATTTGCTTTACATAAAATGGATATATGTGTGGATTGTGATAAGAGTTGTATTAACCCCCAATAAAGTGATTTAATTTATAAAAAAGTGTAGGGGTGAAGTTTATCCTGTCAATTCATTGATAGCCAATGAGATCTCTGTGTGGGCATGGCCTTTTCCTGAGAATTCTGGGAACTGCTGATTTTCCTCCTTGGAAACTGGAGATGTGCTTTCTTTCTCCTGCCCCCCTGAAAGACATCCCTGCAGAGAAACCACGTGGGCCTACCTGATGCAGCCCTAGAAGCCACACAAAGACACCTGCCAGTACTGACATGCTTTCAATGCCACTGGACCCAAAGGAATTTTACCCACTTGGACGTCATCTGGACTAGAATAGGGCGCTTTATCTATGTTCAACTCCTCTCGTATATAAAATTCTTTCTTCTTCACATATGCATGCTTCTGAATTTCTTTCTCTAGATAACCCAGGCTAGCACATAGAAGGAAGGAAGAAATGGAGGAGGGAAAAAGAATTTAGAAGGAAGATCACTGAGATTTAAGGACTTGCCTCACCTAAAGTGAAGGAACAGGAAGTATCAAACATGAAAACTTTAAGCACACAGCAGGAGATAAGAGACCTTCTAGCCAAGGATTTAGGAAAAGACAACCTCAAAACATAAAGTAGCAAGTGTCTGGTGCTCATGGAAATATATGGGAAAAGCCTAAGACAACATCATCAGTAGAAAAAGATTAAGTTTTAATGTTGTCCGAGATGAGAGTAAAGCAGTAAAGCCAGGTTAGAATGGACTCGTCTTTCTTATCTACATACCCCACACCAACAAGGATGTAAATGGCAGGCAGACACCATCCAAGGAGGAAATCAGCAAGAAGAACACAGAAGAATTACACCACCTCTTCTCTAGCCCATAGACTTCCACCTGCAGCATGCTGCACACATCATTTTCTAATTGGTATTGTTGTTATGCGTCTTGGAATGGTTTCAATTCTTGGCAACCCTATTGGCCAGAGTAGAATTATCCCATGGAATTTCCAAGGACATGATTTTTATGGTAGCAGAGTGCTTCATCTTTCTTCCATGGAAGGCCTAGTGGCTTTGAACTGAGCATCTTCAAAGAGCAGCCACATGATTAACCACAGGAGCACTGAGGTTCTCATTGGGGCCATTTTCTTAACAAGAGGAAATTTATCACCTGACTATGATCAAATAACCTGTCTCTAAACCCTGATCATCCCTGTACAGTCAACTTCATGGTGACGCTCTAGAGCAGAGGAAACTTCTACTTAGAGTTTTCAAGTCTAAATTTTCCTGGGAAGAGTCTTCTCATCTTTCTCCTTTGGAGAAACCCACCAGTGTGTTTGAATCACTGACCTTGTGGTTACCAGTTCAATACTGAACCCATTGAGCCACCCAGTCTCCTGATGTAAGAGATAAAACCCCACAGTAAATACTACCCTCTAGTCATTTTGACTCATGGTCACCCTACAGGACAGAATACAACTGAAGTTGAGTTATCTGGTTATATAAATTCAGCGGGCAACTCATATGACCTTCTTATACATGGGGCGCCACATGCATATTTGCACATTTTCACATCTGAGGGGTTCTGTAATAACAAAGCCTATTTATTAGGTTAATGCCAGTATTTTTCCAAATTACTTTAATTACTTTGTTTTGTTTTTGCAGAAATCTGAGTAATATCCTGAAGAAGAGGTGGGGTTTTATTGGATAGAGTTTCAAAACAGATATTAAACAGACAATTACATCTTCATCTCCATATTGTATTTTGTATTGTAATTTGGAAACATTACTTATTTAATTTCCTCTTTTTAAAAATGAGCTATACAATAATTCTTTTTTTTTAGATTTTATAGCAAAATAATAGAAGACTTTACCTACAACACGTTGTGCAGCAAACCCCATTTAGCAATTAAATATCTACATAAGTTAATTTTCTATCTGAGAAATATTTGGAATTTATAAAAAATATCATCCAACAAACACAAAATCTCTGCACATGATCCAACAGTTTTTTAATATGCTATGTTGTCTTCATAAACATTAATTTTTAGGTACAGTCCCTGCTGTGGTATCATTCCATTTGGGGGCTTACAGGCAGAGAGGCGCAAGGGCTCCCTCTCCAACCAAACTCACTGCCACTGAGTCCATGCTGACCCAGAACCAATCTCCCCCTTTGAGCTTCTGAGACAGTCACTGGTGACAGGAGAGCAAGCCCAGTCTTCCTCCCCAGCAGCTGCTCGTGGTTTCAAACTGCTTATAAGCTTTCTTTTGCTTTTCTCTTGCATTTTGATCTCTCAGCTTTTATTCCAAGCAGCAGGTTCTGAGTGAAAGCCATGGGCCTTGGAGGGTTGAAAATGGATTATCTAATTTTAGTGATCCAAGAAGCATTTGTGGGGGGAGGGTCGGTGGGTGCCTCTTGCTTTTCCATAGTTTTTCCATATTTTAAAATGATCCGTTGTGGTGTAGCTGATTGTAAGCTGGGCTGCTAACTTAAAGAGCAATAGTTCAAAACCCAGCTAGCCACTACAAGGGAAGCAGATGACAGTTTCAACTCTTGTAATGATTTACAGACTCAGAAACCCACCAGGGCAGTTCTGCTTGGTCCGGTCAGTTTGCTGTGAGTTGGAAATGACACAATGGCAATGAATTTGGTTTTGAGTGTTCAGTCTTTCGAAATGTCAAGAAATGGAATCTTATGCTGAAATGGTCTTCAGACTAAAGTAGCACACCATTCAATGAACAGTGTCTGCACTGTGTTAAGGATGAAGGCCAGGTTCTGAGTGGGGATAACACCCCGTGGGCACTCCAGCATAAAGTCGTAAACTTTCTGGGGAACTTCTTTTCCTCTGGTGAAACTCTGCACTCATAGTACTTACTATGCAACTAGAAGGGGTGCTGTTTTAAGTGCACTCCAGCACACAGTAGAGACTGGTGATAGACTAATGGCAATCCCAGCAGGACTAGTATTTCAGTAGATAAGATGTGCTTATTCTTTGATGAGATTCTGTTTAGGTTTCTCTTCCCCTGTCCTCCAAATAATGTTTCTAAACCTGTCCTTACAGCAAAGCTTCCTTAATCACCAAACAATATTCTCTTTTTGTGCAAAAGTTTATCACTACTTACAACCATTGACAAATTTGAAATTAAATTTAAGCTTCCACAAAACTAATATCCATTGTTTCTCTGCCTATCACTCTATGCATGCTATGCCCTACAGGTAGATAAAATTAATCTAGACAAGATAATTCTATATTGGCCCAACCACAGCTGATGACTGACCCCAGGCACCTGAATATATATGAGACTAATTCAATCTATCTGAATCATGTTAGGAAAGAAGGGGACCTGGCAAGACATAATACACATTTTCAATGCAATGGAAACCATGAGCCATTTGCCAAATGTCAGTGCCACTGAGGAGAACTAGAGCAGGGCATGTCCCAAGGAAGGTCACCATAGTGAAATCCAGCATGGGGAGCAGGAAAGTCACTTGTGGGAGAGGGAAGGTATTTTTCCGTTTAAATGCTGAATAATGTTTATCTTCCGTTCCTACCCGGATAAAGTGGGGATAATGATAATAATACTTGCTTTAGAGGGCAAGAATTGCCTTGCAATAATGGAGAAAGGAGGAGGTTTTGTATGTTGTATGAATCAATAAAATGTAAGTATTATGTAACCCAAACCAAACTAAACCCACCACTGTAAAGTTTGACTGTTGACCTTATAGGACAAAATAATGCTATTCCTTAGATTTCTGAGCCTGGGCATTGCTAGGGAGGCTGACTGCCTTCTCCTGGGGATGATTGGGATGTGGAAATTGCTGATCTTCAGCTAGTCCAATGCTTAGCCCAGGGTACCACTCAGAAGCCTGAAGTTTGGTGATTAGAAGATGAGACATAAAAGTTCTCACGTCATCAGAAGGGGTCTCCGCCCTCCTCAGCAAATATGATTTTCTTCTCAGATGCTCTTTATCCTCACTTTCTGTAGTTTGGGTGTAATGTGGGGCTGGAAAGAACCACAGTACAGTAAGGATGGCCTGAGGCACGGGGACAGTTGGGGGAGGGCACAGGGTCAAATAGTATTCCCTTCTGTTGCACAGGGTGGTTTTGGCTGGAGCCAACTCAATGGTACCCAACAATGACTCTCAACAAGAACGTGCAGACTCATAGCCACCCTGCATAGGGTTCCAAAGGGTTCCAAAGCTGGGGTTTTTGCAGGAGCAGATGCTCTTATTTTCTGCCCTCTGAGCACCTGGTGGGTTTGAACTGCCACCTTGTAGTTACAAGCCCAGCTTTCACCCAGCAGCTCTGCCATTGGACTTACTCAGCAGAATACATATTAAAACAACAGACAAGTGCAAGCACCCCTAGACATAAAGGATCAATCTGGAAAGATGGATGAGAATGAATTCTTACAAAATTTTGAGAAAATTCTGATAAGCTTAATGAGTCTAAAAAAATCAAAACATTGCCAAAATGTTCATATAACTAACTCAACTGTAATTTTTTGTTAGTCAATCTGATACTATGGTAGATATACATTGTCTATGGTGGCAAGAGAATTCCCTATCTGTCCTGAAATACAAAGTAACATTTTCAATGGCACCCTGGAGAGATATTCTTTCAACAGTTACCACTAGCTTTATTATCTTTTCTTTTCAGGTTAATGAACAATTCAAATCAACTATGTATCTTCAGCTACCTATATTCTATATCAATATTTTCGTATCTATATTTTCATTTTTCATGATTGCATCTGCTAGGCTATAAGCCAAGAAATTCAAACAAGAAAAAGAGTTTTGACAAGCCTATCAGTTCTCTGTGTTCACTGGAGGATCACAGTGTCAGCAGGTATGGGGGCATGGGACACCAAGAAAGAAATGGAATAGAGGGAGATGAGGGAAGGAGAGGAGCAGAGAGGAAAAGAGAGTTTCTATGGAGAAGAAAGCCCAGAAGGGGACAGGAGAAGGGAGGACTTATTTAAGGCAGATTTAGATGACTGCTTTTGTGACTTGTAAGCATATATCAACTACCAACACTTTCAGTCTGTCAGACTTTCAGGCTGTCTTCTTTGGAAGAAGCTATCCCAGTTGTAGAACACCTTACCCTCTGGGGACCCTGTATGAATCCTGCCCCACCAACCCTATCAAATTTATTGTGGGATATCTGTGTCCCATCCCATACAATCATCAAAATTCATATTAAATCAGATATTTCCCCTTTGATTTCAGGCACAGTGATTATGCGCTTGACTGTGATCTGCAAGATCCACAATTCGAAACCCACCAGCTGCTCTTCTGGGAATTAGACAGGACTTTCTACTTGTGAAAACAAATAGTCTCTGGTACTCCCAGAAGCACTTTTATCTTGTCCTACAGGGTCTCTTTGAGTCTGCTTTGACTGATGACTGTGAGGGGTTTATTTGTTAGTTTTCCACTATGAAAATATATAGAATCCACAAAATATTCGAAGCTGAAAATACTGCAGTCAAGAAAGGTTAAGGTAACACACACACACACACACACACACACACACACACACAAAGCCCAATTGTGTCTGGGATGAGTAACCGATATTGAAATAGTCATTTGTTACTCAAATTAAAACTATCCTTGATCTTGGCAACCCAACCACAGTTTTGAAAGACAGGAAGTGTGCTTCAGTATCAAATGACAGCAGAGCCTGTACATCGCAAATTGATACTCCACAGGCCATGGGGATGGCCCTGAGCCAGGGGGCAGAGCTTTCCTGGGCCACTGTGTACTGAGCATTAGTGACAGCCCCAGAGGGAGAATCAGCAAGTCGGCTATGTTTTCATGTCCTCCACTCATATTTAGCAGGCTGTGTTCTCCATTTTACTCCAACATAGGGCTAACGCTAAAAGAGCACCCAGTAGGGCAAATGTTCCTCATTCTTGACTTCACTAATTCACAGCACTGATGAAGTGGATGGGCCAGAGAATTGGAAGGACTATCACTGACCATGTTGTAAAACATTCTGCAAGTGATTTGGCTTGAGTGATAGCACTTCAACTACCCAGAATCTCTCAGGAACCCCCAATGCTGTCACCTCCTTGTGATGCCTGCTGCTAAAGTACACTTCCTTGCCTTATCTTTTCTCTGAATAATATTTATTTTTTATTAAACTTCAAGTACAGGCATTACTCCCTCCAGGAAACCTTTCCCAACTCCTCAAGAGAGGACAATCCTGGGTACTCCTATAGCACCTGTGTTAGACCTAGCTCTTGCTATAAATTGCCAGCTCTTTCAGGCAGCTACCCGGGTTAGTCCGGGGTGGGGAGGGCTAGAGAAACAAATTCTTATGTGTTTAAGAAAGAGCTTTATATACAAAAGCAATTGAATACTGAAGTAACATCTCAGCCCAGTTCAGATAACATCCATAATGATGTCAGCTCATGGGTCTGATACCAATCTTTCAAATCCTCTTCAGACTCTCCAAACACAGGCAATGACACTAAGTAGAGGAAGATGATAGGCCAGTGGGTGAAGAGTCTTGTGAATCCAGTGACAGATAGAAGCATCTCAGCACTGACATGGGTCTTCACGTCGCCCCTCTAGCTTCGGGGTTCTAGTATAGCTTCGTGTGTCTTGTCAATAAGAATGTCTCACAGGGATTGAGTGTGTGTCCTGCCTCCAGCAAGCAATTTAGCTCCTTAACATCTGCAAATGAGGTCATCAAGTCGTGACCTGATTGACAGGCTAGACTCCACCTCTCCAAAAGTTGACGTCAGATTATGCAACTACCATACTTCCACCTAGGAGAGAATAGAATGGACCCCATAAGGTTTCAAAGGCTGTAAATCTTTATGGAAGCAAACTCTCACAATTTTGCTTCAAGGACATTCCAGTCAGTGGTCCAGCCTTAATCTCTATGCTATGAGGGCTTTGGGTAGTCAAAGGAAACACTCAGATATTTATTAAATTAATCACTTCAATTTTGACTTAGTGCTATTTTAGGTGAGTGTTTGAGTGGAAAGAAAGAACTTCACCTTTCTGTAAGGAGTACAAAGACTCCTTCTAAAGACTCCTTCTGACTGTGAGAGATAGGGACAAATAGAGGACTTAAAAAAAAGAACAGTTCAAGATCTTTACAATTATGGCTGAGGATGCAGATTTAATTACGATTGACTATATGATGTAGCGCAAAATCTCTGAACTATTTCGAACAGTAGGAGTATTGCTAGTTAAAAGAACTAGGGGAAAATGAAAGTAAGTGAAAACCAATGTGAATGTCGCATCTTTAAAGAATAATAAATTAGCTGGAAACAGCATCCAGATAGCAGTTCCCAAGATGTCACAATGTAATTTTAGCTCATCAGCGTATGTCTTGCATATTCCAAAATAACCTGTAACACTACCCTCCTGCTTCCAAATGAGGGGTGGGGGAGACGACAGCAGGCCTCAGCAATAATCACTCAATGGTTCTTTCCTAAAAAGAGGAGCCCTCCGCTTTGAAAGTCCAATACTGTCTATAAATATATCACAGGGGATAAAATAAAAACCAGAAAGCATATTCCTAGAATTCAAATTACCCCTCACTTAGTCTCAAAGATTTTCATTATGCTTCAGAAATTTAAATGATGATTCTCACTGAATTTCAAATAAAGAAGAAGTCCCTAAAAATAGAGAGTAACAAACAGGTTTTGTCAAGTTTCGGATATGTAGAAGTATTTTCGTCCTCACCTCTTTAATGTGATCTTCCAAACTGATTCACAGAAGAGATAAATGGCTTAATTAGCAAGCTACATCAAAAGTCATAGAGAGATGCTAGCCATTTCAGTTCCCTGGTGTTGGGTTACATGATTATCCCCGGATGCAATCAACTCATTCACTCATTCATTCAGTTCTGGCTGTAGTTGAGGCCTGGACAAATTACACTGGCCTGATTCCACAGATTTAAATGCTATGAAACAGACGTGATAGTCTATCTTTATTTGTAAACATGCTGCTTTCTAGAGAGTGCAGGAAGTAGGCCCTGTTTTTAATACTCTAAATGTTTCGTATTCTCTAAATGCAAATGCTTTACATTTTTAAATAAACATTTTAAATGGTTCAAATAAAATAATTAGATTAAATATTATTTTGTTTTCCAGAAACAATCATATACTATCTAGAATGGAAGAACAAATTCAACATCATTCTTTTCCTGATATTATGGCTTGGGCCTCCATTGCAGTTGACCACACTCACACAAGTTTCCCTTTCTTCAAACTATCTCTGCATCTGGTCCTCTGAGAAGCTTTACGTTAAAAAGAGGATATCTTCTCAGCACCGAGAAACTTTCAGACTTGCTTTCGCAGAATGAACCACTGCTTGTTTAAAGTTCTCTTGCCAGAATTTTTAGGAGGAGTGAGTGTGACGCATCTGTGACATACAGGTAGCTTCTAAGAAAGTGCCAAGTACACATTGTAATAAATCCTGTAGCACTGAACAAATCTAGAAATTTAGCATCTGTCACTGTGTTTCAACCATTGGTGAAGTCACTTTGCATGGCTTTTGATGAACTTGCATATAATTAGTCCATATTAAGTTAAGAACTTGTAATTAGTGCCAAGTAGTATATTTGATGCATATTGAATCATGCATCATACTTTGAAGGTAAGTATGTTGGTGTCATCTCCATTTTAGATGGGCAGATAGAGCAGTGAGCAATGATTTTAAGAAACATTATATGGTACCATGAATTGGTTAACATAACTAAGAGTCTATATGAAGTCTCAAAAATTATATAATACCAATTTTTCTTCCCTCTTAAAAACCAGGATAGGATAGTTGGACACCTATGATGGCAATAATAGTTATCATGCATCAAGATTGAAAGAGACATTATCCAGATGCTCATATTCTCCCTGTAATACTGACTCTTAATAAAACATATATCTACCAGTTTTATTCTACCTTATCACTACAGAAATTTAGGCTCAATCTATTTTCATGGACTCTAAAATAATATTCATCATAAATATGGAGAGGATCTTTCTGGCACAGTTGATTCAAGACATAATTCATCTTCCTTTTAATTTATGAGATCTTGATACAATTTAGAATTTAAAAAAGATACCTAGAGAGAACATTGCAATAAATATTCTTAGTGAAATAATTTACTCTCTCTTATCTAGCTCAGTTACATAACAGGAGAAAGGCAAATTCAGAAATGAAATTTTTATTGTAGTGCAAGAGCAGACCACCAGAAGCTTTATTTCCATCATCTTAAATATGATTATGTTAGAATCACCAAAAAATATGAAAGGCTGAAGTCTTATAGATTTATTCACAAGTATAAATGAATCCTGAAAGACTACTTTTTGAAAAAGAGTTTTTTATGTAGGTACTTTTTGAATTTTAACCAGTTTAAAGAAGCAACTTTGGTCAACTGAAATGGAAAGACTTTAAATCATACCACTATGATTTAGCAATGTTGGAAGGTTGAGCAAATAATTTAAGAATGTCTGATATTCAAGACACTTCTCTAAAAAATGAATTAAAAATTACCATCTTACAATATTTTTACAGAGATTAAAGGAGATGTCAAGCACTGATACTCACACAAAACTGATGTTCAAAAAATGAACATGGTGTTCAAAGATGAATTCTTTCCTTCTTCTTCCTGAAATTAGCAGCTACTATTGATGTTGACACATCTGCCTAGTTCTCTAACTCAAAGAAATAGACTCTAAAGCAATGATTCTCAACCTGTGGGTCACGACCCCTTTGGGGGTCAAATGACCCTTTCACAGGGGTTTTCCAATTCATAACAGTAGCAAAATTACAGCAATGAAGTATCAATGAAAACAATTCTATGATTGGGGGTCACCACAACATGAAGAACTGTGTGAAAGGGTCAGAGTATGAGAAGGTTGAGAACAACTGCAAAAGACTCCCATTTAGACCATAAAAGCAGGCCAAAAGGAAATGTTGTGCCCATTCCAAATGATGGAGCTATATGGCCCTTTGGCCATCTGTGTTTGGTTTATGGGAGTTCTTACACAAACCAATTATATAATCCCAAAGGCCTCATGGGAATTATTATCTTCCAGGATTCCAGGAGAAAACAAGACAATCAAATTGGATCGTTCATGAAGTAGCCTTATAATGGGGCTGCTTCCTGGAGTCTGAGGGAGAGCCTCCAGAAACCACAACAGAACTAGAGGGCCTGTGCATGCAGTCACCAAGAGTCAGGTATCACCCAAACATGCACCAGAGAAGGTCCTCTGACCACACCTGTGCCTCTGGTCCCCTTGCTGGGATATAGCAAATGAAATCATGCCCCAGTTTCACTCTTCTCTAGAAAACTAATCTTTTTTCCCTCCACAGGTCAAAGAATCAAGATCCAGGGCAAAGTGCAGATGAACAAGAGCAATGAGAAGATCTGGAAGGGAGATGCGTGGTTTCCTTTACAAGTCTGACCTAGATTAGCACACAGAGAACCTCACTTCAAAGTATTTGAGGGTTCATGAGGGAGTGTGGGGGAGAGGGAGAGGGGAATGAGAAGCTGATACCAAGAGCTCATGTAGAATGAAAATGTTTTGAAAATGATGATGGCAACAAATGTAAAAATGTGCTTGACACAGTGGATAGATGGATAGATTGTGATCAGAGCAGTAAGAGCCCCCAGTAAAATGATTTTTAAAAATCACAATGTTTAATTGTATATTTTTAGATCATTAAAAGAGACTCAATTCATAACCTGAACAAAACGCATAATGCCCTTTCTTGGAAAAGGCTTTTTTCTTTCTCTCGTAATATCATGTTTCACATGAGTTCTCACACCTTGCATTTGACTGTTCTTTTTTTCTAGTTTCTCTTCTGTTTATGTCTCCATGATTTTTCCTGCAAGTGCATTTTGACTCACTATGGCATGGACTTCTCAGTTTTTCCATGTTCAATGCTGCTTGCAGACATTCGGGAACTAAGCCAGGTTTGAGTATTATCTCTGAGCAAGCACAGAAGGTGGTGAAGTTTAAAGGTGAATGACCTACAAGTTAATATGCATAATACTTAGTATAAAAATAGGTGTTCACCTTGAAACAACTTAAGAAAAGAGCAACATCTACTGTAGTTCTCAACAAGGCTTGAATTGCTGCTTGTTTCATAAGTAAAACAAATGATACAATCAGATGGTATTCTAAACTCCCACACATCACATTCTTACAGATTCTCATAAAATATCCCTGTGAGGGAGGTAGGATTTTGTATCCCTTTGAAATTCACAAAAGTTAAATAAATTACATTAAATTACTCTACTTCAAAGAAGCAGAGCTAGTAAGTAAAGACTCAAAATTACAATCCAGACATAGTTCTTCTGATGTAGATAGTGTGTACAGATTTTATAACTTCACTAGAATATTTTCTAAACAAAGGATAATACATAGTAAATTTTTTTTTCAGTTTTTAGGAACAAATATATTTGAAATCCAATTTACTGAAATTAATGTGTCTTCCTCTAGCTAATGATATTCTCTGTTTTTCCCTCTGATAAGTGGTATCCACCAAAGAATGTTTGTTTGTTTGCTTGTTAGTCTATTTGTTTGTTTGGGGGCACATTTTTCTATATATGAAAAGACATTAGTTTTGATAAAAGGAATTAAAAATTAGAAAATACAGTGTTCTAACATATTAGTATTAGGATTAATCATGCTAATGAAATTAAGAAATGTAAACATAGTAAAGCAAAATATAATATTTTATGAGAGTAAAAACATGAAAGCTATAAAAATGTTCAACCTTAAAGGAATAAAAAATGTGAACATTTTGAGTACAGAGATCCAATTCATACCATTTGTGTAAAAATTTATAGATAATTATATGTCATATAATTATATATGTATTGTACAACAATAAGATTGTTTACATGGAAATTTTCTGAAGTATAAGTTCATATAAAGACCTCAGTAGGGCTGAGCCCTGGTGGAGTAAGTGGTTGAGTGTGGGATTGCAGCCCACTAGCTTGGCGGTTCAAATCCAGTGGTAGCTCCCAGGAGCAGTGCTGGGTAGCTCCCACAACCACCAGAGGGCAGTTATGCCCCCACAAAAAAAAGACCTCAGTAGAGGCTCTTGGGGTAGTTGAAAGAATACGAGGAAAATAGGAAGTATGGGAGAAAAATAATTCCAAATTTTTCACTTCTGATTCATCTACAATAGTTTGCCATTTACAATAGCATGTTAATTTTCTGATTTGAAGTATGTCAATTGAGAGAGCAAATGTCATTTGTAATTCTCTATCTTGAGTTTTAGGTTAGAAAAAATACATATATATGAATAAAAACTATATCACTCAACAAGAGAATGGTTAAAACTATTTACCTTAAAATACTGACTGATCTTATGGTTAATCTCATGATAAATGCACCATAGCAACTAATTTTACATGCTTCGATAACAAGAAAATGGTTCAGCAAGTCATCAAGAAGATAGAGATGTTATTTATGCTGACAAGCAAAGCTTTATTTAGATTCTGCACTCTATCATCTAAAAATCAGCAATTTGAAGAATCTGAACCTTCTTATTAAGTATTGAAATAACAGTAAGTTAAGGAAAAAATAATCAAAGCTTAGTGTTTTTTCATACAATACAAGTGCTCTGAACATAGTGCACAATATTTGTTAAGCAAAATCCTAAATAAAATTGAAATCCAGGTGGGGCTGAGCCCCGGTGGAGTAAGTGGTTGAGTGCGGGATTGCGGTCCGCAGGCTTAGTGGTTCAAATCCAGTAGCGGCTCTCAGGAGCAGCGCTGAGTAGCTCTCACGACCACCAGAGGGCAGTGATGCCCCCCCAAAAAAAACAAACAAAAAAAGAAAATCCAGGGGAGATGATCTCTTCACGACAAGTGGTGAGAGTGGCGATACCAGGAGGGTGGAGGGGAGGTGGAGTAGAAAGGGGGAACTTATTACAAAGATCTATATATGGCTTCCTCCCTGGGGTATGAACAACAGGGGAGTGGGTGAATGGAGACATGGGACAGAGTAGGCTATCACAAAATAAAAATAATTTATAAATTATTAAGGATTCATGGGGAGGAGGGAGCAGGGAGGGAGGGGAAATATGAGGAGCTGATACCAGTTGATAAGTTGAAAGAAAATATTTTGGGAATGATTATGGCAATGAGTGTACAAATGTGTTTTGCATAGAGTGGATGGATGTATTGTGATGGGATTTGTATAAAACCCCAATAAAATGATTAAAAAATAATAAAATGTGGGGCTATAATGGCATAGAAAAAAATGAAAAGCAGGAAAAACAAGATCAGCAAGTGACTGAATTAATGATGTCACCTCAATACCTGTGTACTCACTGCACTGGATGCTTCCCGAGTGTGTCACACACTGCTGTGATTGCAGACATCAATCATCAAAGAAAGTATTTTTATTAACTCTGGAAATATCTCTCCAAATGGGTACCAGGGGTATGTTAACTGGGAGTTCTTCTTTGATATTAGATTGGTTATTATATAAGGATTGCTGATCAACTTTGAGCATCTCTTATGAAAATGGTATTAGGGAAATAGCTTAAAGTATATGATGAATCATTTCATTTCAACATACCGGAAAGTCATGAATTTCTTGGGCAGACCAAATCATCCACCTAGACATCCTCAAAATAAATGGGAGAATAGCACCTGTATCCATCCCCTATATTGCACTAATGTCCTGGAGCTGGAAGCTTGTTCCACCTTCTGCTGACCGCACCCACATGGTGTAGATCCTCAGGATAGGAACCCGATGGCCTCCATCGCTGGGCCACCAGCACCCAGCCCTGGGGCTAGAACATGCAACGACCTAGGACAGTCACAATACAAGTCATAGGCCATGAGGTTTTGGATGATACCAAAGTCCTAAAATTTTAAATAGAATTAATCAATTGCCTGAAGAGATAGTTACAAATTTGCAAATAAAAATGATATGCTATAAAAGTGATCATTTCTATTTCAGGAAAATATGGAATATTTGGGATTGGGGTTGTGGGTATACCCATCTCCCCTAACCAAAAATAAGCACATAGTGTCTTTCTCTTTTTAAGGGATTTCATATGTTTTAAATACAGAGTATACATAATTGTATCTTTTTTTGAACACCATTTGGCATCATATGCATTCAACATGCTAGGCTATGCTTTCACAGACTTTATTTCAAAATCTGTCTATTGCAGAAAGCAGTTTACCTTAGATTCTGAAGACATTTACCTAAGTCAGTGGTTCTCAACCTTCCCAATGCCGTGATCCTTTAATACAGTTCCTTAAGTTGTAGTGACCCCCACTCATAAAACTATTTTTGTTGCTACTTCATAACTATAATTTTATTACTGCTATGAATTCAGTGACCCCTGTGAAAGGGTCGTTCAACCCCCAAAGTGGTTATGACCCACAGGTTGACAATCACTGGCCTAAGTTGAAAATTAACCTGTTTTCAATCCTTTATTTTTGCAAATTACTTTTTATACATAAATATTTTCTACTTGTGTTTATTCCCTTAATATAGAATCTCAGTAAAAGAAATACACAACAAATATATGAGAATTCTTCAGGATTCTAATACAAATTGTCAAATTGCTTTCTAAGCTTTTAATTTGATAGAGCACACTGAAGTTAAACTTCAAACCTCACTGCTACCCATCCCATCAACGCCAGTTCATAGACGTTCAATGGGACAGAGCTGAATCATAAAATCTTTAGAGGAGCACAAACTTTCAACTTTCTCTGTTAATAGTTTGGAATGGCTGACCTTCTGCTTAGCAGCTCAATGCATAATTGACATTAAAAGTAAGAGTGAATACATATATATAAAATTATAGATTTTATGTGTTATGTGCTGCATTGTGCTTTATATGAGTCATTTTTCTTTCTAAATTTCCTAAGTTCTTTATTTCATTTTCTGTGTCTTAATGTTCTGATAGTTATAGAATCATAACATATAAGATATCTTACTCCTGTACTGTATTTGAAGTAATAAAATTTGTGTGTATATTCAGATAAAGTGCTTCCCAAAATGTTCTGTGATTCATCATGTGAAGCTCGTATTATCACTGGTAATGAAATAAACAGTCTGATGAGGCTACACCCTGGACACACTACTATCTTGATTTTTTTTTAATTAAAAAAATTTTTTAGATATCACTGCCTTCTGGTGGTGGGAGTAGGAGGCCCAGCCTTTGCTCCTGTGAGCTGGAATTGAACCTCCATCCCAGTGGACCGCATTCCTGCACACAACCACTATGCCACTGGGGCTCAACCCTACTGTCTTGATTTAAAGTTATATAGTCTCCCCTTATTCTGTTAGAGTGCTTCTTGATTTGTGTACATATTCTGAATGAGCACTATGAAATGTTCTGAATTCTCATTCTCAACAAAGCTAATCATAATTTATTTTGATTCACACACTCAAATGCCTTGACACAGTCAATGAAACATTAGCAAACATTTTTATGGTGTTCTCTGCTTCTAGCAAAGATCCATCTGATCTCAACAACGATGCACCTTGTTTCACATCCTGTACTACACAAGTATTTTTAAAACGTTTCAGAGGAGCTAACCCACTTGCTTAGCACACACATACACACAAAACTTAAATGATAGAAAAGTAGATATTTGAAATGCATACAATTTATAACTCCCATTTGAAGGGTATATAAATTCTGGCTCGAGGATGCAATTTTGTTACGTGAAAAATCTGCCCTCTAAAGTAAAAGGCATCAGTCTTTCTTTCTCCTTAGTTGAAGGGAACATAGGGAAGTTGCTGCTTTGCACTATCTTAACAAAAATAAAGCTACATTGGACATATGGTGTGATTCAAACCCATGCTGAGTAACTTTTGGACAAGACACTGAAAAATATTCCTGACCTGGTTAATAATAGCAAACCTCTGATCTGTTGACTAATGTTGTTTATAGGAAATAGAGTTCACTTTTGGAAGAAATACCAGCATGAGGGAGAATTAACCCACAATATCTAATTTCCTTCCCCTGTGCATGGCCTTCACCAAATGGAAATCTGAAGATTCACCACCTGTTCAAATGTGCTTTTCTGAGATTAAGAATAATCTGCTGCCAAAATTATTAAAGGCATTGATTTTCACTACACAATAAAAATAAACATGTTTTTGAAAGGTAAATTTGCACTCTAAATAAAACAAAGTAAAAAATTGTCAAATTTAGATTTAGTAAGACATATTTTGTTTGTACTAATTTAAAACACTTGAAATATAACATGAAAGTGACCCTAAAAAATCCCTCAAAGTTAAGTTTATATTTCCAATTCATAAATACTGCCTTCTCAATTAAAGATCTTAATTTTAGCATGGGTACCAATTTTAACATGTGTAAGCATTAGTTTTATAAATTGGATTCACTTGGGGTAAAAATATATACAGCACCATTTGATTAGTGTCCACATGTAAAATTCAGAGACATTAATTAGTAAACATTACTTTCTCTTAATTTTTCCTCTTTCTTGGTTGTCATATATCTTCCTAATAACTGCCTCAGTTGCATTTATTGAATCCAATTGAAAAATATAAATTGAATCACACAGACAGGAATACAAGTTTAGTTGCCACCACTTACAAGGCAGGAGAAAATCACTCAGTTTCTCAGACTTAATTTCTTTGTGTGAAAATACTTAGGTCATAGGGTTCTGTTAAGAATTACAACCATGCTTTGGAAAGCATTTGGCACAAAGTGAATGCTCAGTAAAGCACTTAATATTGTCACTGCCCACACCTACTTATGAAGTGGAATTCACATAGTGCCACAATTCCCTTTACCATCCACACTTTTCAAATGTGTATTTTGGGAAAGTGAAACAATAATACTTTGGGATATATAATTATTTTACTCAGTGAATTCTGTTTGGAAAAAGATCCTCATAGACATTTGTGAGATGTATGTAACTTTAAAGACAAATTCTACAGTAAACATATAGATGCCTTGTGGTTCACACAAGTTATCTAAATGCCAATTTTCATTTTAGCCCATCTGATAGTGTAGCAGTGGCTTATGTGCTACACATAAATACACACATAACACACCAAACATTTAGTTAAAATATAAATTAGAGCTGTTTGATTTTATTTTAATAGAAAGACTCTAAATAGGCAGTGACCACTTGATAAGAATAAAGTGATAATTTTAATATGATGCTTACATCCTTAAATGGATGTACTTCATTTTTAAAATGATTATATATACTTAGTGATTAAAAATATTCCAAATAGGTCAAAATCTCATCGCTTTCTTCTCTCCCTATACAGTGTAAAGGATGACATATACATGTCATAGCTATATGTTGGAGGTTGTGTATTAGGCTGCTGATAAAACTTCAAGGTGAGCAGTTTAAATCCACCAACCTGCCCTTGGGAGAAAGTTGAGGCTTCTTATCCCACAAAGATGTACAGTCTCGGCAACCCACAGAAACAGCGGTGCTCAGAGTTGGCATCATCCAGGCGGCATGCAATTTGCTTTGGGTTTTACTTTGTGAGTGGTTGTATCTTACTTGGTGTAGTCTGGCTGTGATTGCCAGCAATAAACTTAAAGGTACCAAGTGTGTTCTCCTTATGCTTTTAATTTCTCTGGGTGCTTTCAGGTGGGTCACTCACTTTCCATGATGGTCACAGTGACGGAGATCTGTGCCAAAGGAGTGGCTGGTGATGTCCACTCCTGACCTTGCTGATCGCACCCCAGCAGTTAGCCAATGAACTACAAGTCGTGTGGTCTTAGACATTTTCGCCTGATGAAATTTCAGAACAGAATGGTACCTGTGCTATGAACAGTGTTAGTCCCAATACCAAATCTTTGGAAGAAATGTTTCTTCCCAATTATATCTTTACGAAGCCTAATATATTATTCTGTCTGCAAATTTATACTTCCAAATTCCTTACAAGAGTGAAAAAGGAAGAACTAGTTAAAATGAAACATTATCACATGACAAAATCCTGTCCCTGGTGGATAATGTAGAAATCTAGTCTAATCTTAAATTGAATTTATTTATTTATTTGTAATAAAATATACATGTGTATGTACATGCATATGCATATATGTGTGTAGCTTATATGCTATGTGTTATTCTATGTGTTTTTACATATTTTATTGTCGATTATTTGTTCATCATTGTTCAAATAAAAGCACTTTAAAAAGATACTCTGAATTATTCTCCAAACTACTGGCATAATTGACTATGGAGCCTTATAGTTTATTGCATTCACCTCAGGCCATCAAACAAAAACTGCAGCTCTGAAAAGACTGATTTTTCACTGTCAGCTCAAAGAATTATTTATCCTTTTAGGAAGCATTTTAAAGCCTTTGGTGCATTCTTCAAGTTGCCTAAAAGCACATAACTGTCATGGTATTCATTTCTGAAGCACAGCAAAGAGATGTATATATTTGGACTTTAATGTCTGTCGAGCATTTCCTGTTTAAGCAATGCCTTACATTAACGACTAGATGCACCGTGAAGGATGTGTTTGGTTACTAACATGACATTCTAAAGTTGACAGTAAATGATGCAAAGAATTAGAGGCTGCAAGGTTTTTGAGTTGCCATTAATCATAGAAGAATGTGACTTTGACTAATTTGTAGTGTGTTTGCAGATATCTCTGTGACAAATACTCTCATAAAATCAAGAGGCTAAGAACTACAGTTTATGTAGCGAATGTTGCTAGTTATAGGCATGCACACCTAGAAAATGACACAGGAGTTGGCATTATTCTTTTATCTTCTTCATTTCTAATTTCAATTATTCCATTTGCTCAGGTACTTGTGTATTAATTTTACCAACAGCCACATTATCAGAATATAGCCAATTTTACCAATCCTATTTTTCCTATCCTATTTTTATAAAGATGTTAGACCATAAAGACTATAGTTGAAAAAGATCTATTTTAGAATGATTGTCAAGAAAATCTATTTTAGAGATCTTTATTGAATTTCATCTTCTTTGTTTAAACAACTACAGTGTCTCTTTGCCTCATATGTATGCATATGTCTCACTTTAACAGTAACTTTGTGCTTAAGTGAAAGTTTTGCAAACTTTACAAAGCTAACATCCATTACCCTCTAGGAAAGAATGTCCCACAACCAGCTCACTGTCTCAGATGTATTTTTCGCCTCGGGAAGTTTTCCAGTGGACTGGACACCCTCAATCCTGTGTAAGAGCGCCTGCTGCTTTTATGCTATGCTCTTGGAGGTCAGTTAGGGGTCTCCTCATAATGTTGGTTTATCAGTCCACTTTCTGGGGTCCAGATTCAACCTTTCATTTCCCAAAGGACAGCACCTGCCAGAGTGGACTGGATCCGGACACCAACCCCAGGCCCTTCTCTACTGTCTTCTACATTCCCTCTGGAAAGCAGCCCCTGTGAGAGGTTCCCAAGATGCTTCATAATTGCCATCCTGAATTTCAGTTCCTGAATTTCAGTGATGGAAAAGAAAAGGTTGCATTTCTTCACTCATTGTGTAGCTGCTCAAAGCCTTTGCTGATGTTCTGTGATGCACACGTGTCTACATTTGGTAGCTTGAGTTCATGAAAGCACCCTTCCATCCATCCTCCTTATGTGCCTGATTGACATGTGTGTAATCTAAAGCCTTATTAGATCTCTCTAGGTGATTCATATCTCTATTAGACTGCAACTTATACAGGGTTTAATAGTGCAGTTCACTTTGTAAATTAATTGGCCCAGAACCAAATACAATTCTCTGAGTAAATGTTTCTCTAGGGTTCATAGTAGTCTTTGAAGAGCTTTCTTTGGTCAGAACTACAGTCAAGGTCAGTCAGCTATACTGTTGCTTATTTCAAAGGTCTCTGTTACCAGCTTCCATAATTGAATTCTAATGAAAGAACACAAATGCAGCTGACGTCCTTTCGGTGACTCTTCTTGAGGCCTGTTTGTGCAGCTGCTAGTTGCTGTTGAGTTGTTGGCTCCAGTTCATGGTGACTTCATGGACAAGAAAGCAAAATGTTGTTCACTCCCGGGCCATCTTCTCAATGGCCGGCATGCTCTAGTTCATAGCTGTAAGTACTGTACTTTGAGTGCTTTCCAACCTAAGTGCTCATCTTCTGACACTTTACCTAACAATATTATTTGTGTGTGATCAATTAGGTTTCTGTCGGCTGATTTTTAGAAGCCGATCCCTGGGATTGCTTTCCCAGTTTTCCTTAGTCTGGATGATGTACTGAAATCCAGCAACCATGACAACTGAAGAACAAACCCATCTATGGGAATTTCAGGGGGAAAGTTCCAGCCTTAAGGCAACGAGCAACAAGCAATCCACCACAGAAAGACAAACTGACAGAGGAGTGGTCTACTGCCCATTCAAAGAGGGAACTTGTCCAAAGCAAGCTGGGGAAAGCCTCATCATCCTTGCTTCTGCAAGGCATTCTGTGTGTACATCCTCCGAGAGAGATGTGTTCATTTTTTTGGCAGTCGCATATATGCAGGTTTCTTCCTCAGTCCATAAAAGATCAGGTATGATGGCCCTGCAGACATAATGAGGGATCAGGTGCCTATAGATAAATGTAGAATCACTGTGAACATATCCTGCGATGTGTTGACACCTCTGTACCTCAAGGTTTTGCTGTCAGGAATTTTCTAAAAAGTGGGAAAAACTCTTTAAAACAGTCTAAGAAGAGTGGTTTTTCTTCCCTCAATTTATACTGTGATTTTATCTTCCTCGATGGGCATTGATATCATTGAGGAAGACTGAGCCCAGAGTCATGGATGGAAATGTGTCAGGGCATTTTCTTGGTGTCACAATGATTGAGAGTTGTTCTTGAGAGTTAGCAAGCAGTAACCAGAGACTAGATTATCTGTATCCCTAGTCCCTGGAAAAGACATCTTTCTTGGCAGTGTAGAGGGTCAGCAAAAATAAATAGGAGGAATATCACCCATGAAATGAATTGACACAGTGACTCCAACAATGGCACAAGGTAGAGGATCAGGAGCTATGTTGTTCTGTTGTAAATAGGGTCACTAAGAGTTTAAGCTGACTTAGCAGCACTGAGAAACAACATAATAACATATTAGCCTACGTCACTTATCCTTTATTTCCCCTTTTACATTACTGCTAGGACCTTAACTAGACTTTTTTTTTAACCTGTGATACTACGTAATAATAAAATACATTATAATCAAATCATTAAAAAAAAAGTATCTTGAGCAAAAGTTAAAGGGTTCTAATGAGTTCTCTTTAACCAGAGGTGAAGATGTAGAGACTCGGGTAGCCAAGATGATTGGCTGAGAATTATGGGTATCTTTTGCTTTGTACTACTTCACTTCTCTGTAAGACCTACAGGGGTACCTACATTTTTGCTAACAGAAGGAACTCCAAGAATGATTTTTGCTTTTACCAAAAAGGGCCAAAAGCAAAACTCTTGCCCCGTGTCTGCATGATGGCTAGCCCTTAACATGAGCAGCTTCAGGGCTTCCCCAAGCCAGGCACTCGGCAGGAACTGCACACAGTAGGACAGCACCAGGTCGCCAAGCTTTGAACGTCAAACACTGTGTCTTAGTGCGACTTCACGTTTATGTGTTACTTGGTCTAACTTCGTCAATTTGGGGGGTCTTGGAAGGACTTTTTAAAACTCCCACACATGACTTAATGGCAATTGCATCTTGACTTTCTGTCATTTTGGCCTATGAAAGAATTTATAGGATATCATAAACCAAAATGACTATTTTCAGAGACTGAAGCAGCGGAAGTTCCATAAGACCCAAGGATTAATTCATGAAAGAACCCCAGTGAACAAGTCAATCATTCGAGGGAAGTAGTGTTTAAGGTAAGAGTAAATGAATGAGTAATATTTAAGGAGGTTTCAAAAATGAAATGGACATAGTGTACTTTCCCCACAAACTTGGTGACACACCCCTTTTTTATTGGGCAGTTCATAGTGTATTTATGCTTAAAGTTATTGTTTTATAATCAAACTTAATCCACTAACTGCACAGACTGACAGCGATGAATGAGCATTTTTTCAAAATGCAATATTGATTCAGAAATTGAGATCAGGTAACTCTAAAACTCATGGTTTGAGACTGTCGCCCCTACTATGTATAGTCTCATGATATAGATATTTGGGATAAAAAATGTTTTCCACATTAGTGCTTGTTTCTCTGCTGTTACATAATATTCATTCAGTAGATCCTAGGTTAAAAGCTTAAAATCCAATAGCAATGGTGAAAGATACAAACAAATGCCGTGAAAGGAGGAAGACCTGGTCTCTGTGCTCTAGGGCCCCACCCTAAAATGCCCTGTTGGCCATCAGATCAGCAGATGGTGTCCTCAGCCCTTTGTATAAAGCAGTGTTTGTGCGAGGGTCAATGAGAAGATATTACAATATAAATTACAGAGATTGTGCTTTATAGGTCAACTAGATTAATGTGTTTATTTTATTCCAGTCATTATATTTTATCACTACAAAATTGGGATCTTGTGACAAATAAGGAAACTTGGTAAATAATAAAATGTTTAAGGTAGCTATAATTAATCTATTCAAAGACTATTATTTTTTTTAGACATCACTGCCCTCTGGTGGTGGGAGTAGGAGGCCCAGCCTTTGCTCCTGTGGAGCTGGAATTGAACCTCCATCCCATTGGGCCGCAGTCCTGCGCACAACCACTACGCCACTGGGGCTCAGCCCAAAGATTATTATTAACATGCAGTTGTATATCTTTCTGACCCTTTATATATGTAGATATCTTGATAAACAAGTAGGCAGACAGACAGATACATATTTTAATTGATCAAATCAGTCAGTAGATAGAAGATAGGTAACTGTATTCACAACAAGGCATCCTAATCCTGTTCCACATAACACACATATGGAAACTTGGAAAGTGCATTCCTTTATTCATTACAATCACCTATATTTTTACTGTTAGATTTTCAGACCAGTTCCTTCTTTGGGTTTTTAAAAATAATGGTACCATTAGGAATATTTCAACAAAATGTGTAAGTTATGTCTAGTTTTCATAGCTTTATTCCATCAAGTAATATTACAACAGTGAATTATATATTATATGAGTGACTTTATTACCATCATCTTTTTTTCCTTATCGACATGAAATACTACTAAAATAAATTTATGGGTCTCTTATTAAGTATTTCTCATTTGTCCAAGCATTTTCTATATATGAAAGGACTTTAAAGTTTTCATGGAAAAATTAAATTAAAAGGTAATTTTTCCCACTTTTTTTAAGCTCCTGCATGTTTACATATTTTAATTTTATTAGAATAAGCTTAAGAAGTTCAGTAGCCCTGGCGGCATAGTGGGCTGCTAACCAAAAGGTCAGAAGTTCAAGCCACCAGTCACTCCATGGGGGGAAGATGAAGCTTTCTGCTTTCAAAGTGAGTTTCAGTGATGAAAAGGAACAGGGGTAATTATACCTGGTCCTACAAGGCCTCTATGAGTCAGAATGAACTCAATAGCAGTGAGCTTGGAGTAGTACTATTTCTAACCATTCAAAAAGAAATGATCAAAGTAATCTTCAGAGAGAACTATTATTTTGACCATATATGCAGGGGGTCCAGGACTCAATTCAGGAGTCTGACTCCATATGTTTCCTCTTACTTAAATTTGTATTTTTGTCTTCCAAAAGCAAAAGGTTACATGTTCTTGAAGCATGCTATTTTACTATCACTCTGATTTTTAAAAATAAAAACATAGCACTTTAGAACAGGAAGATTGATATACTTGAAATGAAGTGTTCTAGAGAAAAGAAAAAGATACAAAATAAAATAATCATAGTGACTCAATTCCTTTAGTGAAATAGTTCTATCTCCCTAGAAATGACATTTGTCTTACTCCTCCTCTTGTAAAATCATGAAGTGCCGTGTTCATGAATTTTAGGGAAAATAATGAGACTAGAAAGTCATAAGTTCAGAAATGAATAATGAAGAGTTTTTAGTTCCATGTTCTGAAAGAGCATGGTAAGTGAAATAAGACCTGATTTGAATACTTACCATTATAACTTTTTAAAAATTATTATATTATTGGGAACTCTTGTGTAGAGTATTCCATAATTCAATTAGATCAAGCATAGTTGTACAATTGCTAGCACCATCAGTTCCAAAATATTTTCTATCTTCTTGAACTCTTTTTTTTTAGAAAAGTCATTTTATTGGGAGCTTCTACAATGATTATCATATTCCATGCCTCCGTCCAATGTATGTCAAGCACATTTATGCATTTGTTTCCCTCATCATTCTCAAAACATTTGCTTCCTACTTGAGCCCTTGGTATCAGCTCCTCATTTTTCCCCTGCCTCCCCAGTACCCTCTCCCTCATTTATCCTTCATAATTTATAAATTATTATTATTTTCTCATAGATTACACTGTCCGACGTTTCCCTTTACCCACTTTTATGTTGTCCTTCTCACAGAAAGGAGGTTATATGTAGATCCTCGTAACCAGTTCCCTCTTTCTACCCCACCTTCCCTTCACCCTCTTAGTATCACCCCTCACATCAGTGGTCCTAAAGGGATCATCTGTTCTGGATTCCCTATGTTTCTGATTCCGATCTGTACCAGTGTACATCCTCTGGTCTAGCTATATTTGTAAAATAGAATTAGGATTGTGATGGTGGGGGGGCGGGGTCGTAGAGAACAAAGGAAGAATGTAAGAACTAAAGTAAAGTTGTATGTTTCATTGTTGCTATACTGCATCCTGGCTGACACATCTCCTCCCCAAGACCCTTCTTTAAGAAGGGGATGTCTAGTTGAACATCAAGGAACAACAACAAAAAATCATATCATTGTGAATCGGGGGGGGGGGGTAGATTAGTGACCCAAAGCCCTTCTGTGGGCATCTGGTCAGATCTCCTTTATCTCCTCCCACCTCCATCCTAACCCCCAGGAACCCTGTATCTTATCCCATCAAGTGTATCCTTTTATCTACAATTCTGTTTTTTGTTTCTCTGGAGTGGGGTTATAAAATCATCATTGCTGTCAGCTCCACCTTCCCTCCTCTTCCTTCCCTCCCTCTTCCCATACCCCCTCACTATTCCCACTGCTGTTTCTATCTATCTTGGCTTTCATCAATCTAAAGCTCTTAATTGTACAAATGACCATACACAGGCCTAATGATAAAATGAGGTAAAACAAAAAACATAATAGTACGGGGAGGAAAGCTTAAAGAACTAGAGGATAGTTATGTGTTTCATCAGTGCTATATTGCACCCTGGATGTGTCATCCCTTCCCTGTGGCCCTTCTGAGTGGGACTGTCAATTTTGGGTCTCCACTTTGTCCTTATTCCTTCACATCAACTTGATTGCTTGTTTTTGAATTTCTGATGCCTATTCCCATTAATACCTCATAATCCCAGAGGCTGGTGTGCTTCTTCCATGTGGACTTTGTTACTTCCCTGCTAAATGGTCACTTTTTTAACTTCAAGCCTTTAAGATCCCAGATGCTATATATTTTACTAGCTGCGCACCATCAGCTTTCTTTACCACATTTGTTTATGCACCTGTTTTGTCTGCAGTGATCAAGTTGGATAGTTCAGTATCCCACAATGCCACAGTATTACAATAAACTGTTCAGAGGTAACATTTAAGTAGAGGCCCAAAGTCCAGCAGATGAACTTTATAACCTTCTAGAAGAGATAATAGGAGGGAATCTTACCTCTTTACTCCCACATTTTTCTGAAACCAGAAATGTTAATACAACTTAATATCACTCGTATGAGGACTAGATAAAATATTACATAATAAAGTTCCCAAAACATACTAAGAACTTTCTATTTTCTCTTTTTCCATGACCTGTCCTCAAAAAAATGTGTACTTAAATAAAAATAAGACCTTTCTTCCCGACAAACAATCTTACAGGCTTAACCATTATATAATCAACTATTAATTGTTCATAAAAATGTCCTTGGACAATTTCATCTGTATTTATATTACATCCAAAATCGTCACACTGATGTTCTATGTTGGGATCAGGCCTGAAGCAGCACAACCCATTATCCAGTATCCCAGTGAGCACACTTTCTACATGTTAATTAACAATTACAAGCATCATTTAAGTTTATTGTGGATGTGACGCTGTACATATTAAGTGATAATTATTATTTCCTTATTCATTCTGTTCAAATAATAGTCCTTTTCCAGACTACATGCTGTAGGGAAAATAGGCAATCACTTCAGCATTATCTGGACATGTCAGTCCATAAAAATTATCTTTTAAAAAATTATATAGTAGTTTTAAAATATGTCATTTTAAGATCTGGTATTGGAGTTCCCCCTTGGGAGAGGTTTGTCTTTCTTGAGCAAAATACCTGAATCGGTGATTTCCAGCAGGGCAGCATGACCTGAGGGAAAGCTTCGTGCAGAAACAGGAAAGCCAAGTGGTGCCCTGAGATGGTAACAGAGTTGGGAGGGCAGAGGAAGCATCAAGGGGGAAAGAAGGCAAATCATTGCAAGGAAGTGAGCAGTAATGTCACAGGCAGCAGAATTCAGATGAAGGAAATGGGTAAAGAAAGCCTTCTCCTTGGATAGTAAGACCCCCATGTTCAGACATTAACTCGCTCAGGCTTAGCGTCTGGGAAGTAAACCACCTTTAATTATTCTGAACACTCAGGAGAGGCTGGCTTGCATGATACTGTACACCTTCTTGGTTTCACTTCTGAATCTTCATGAGACGGAAAAACCAGGAAAGCTCCCAAGTTGAACTTAGAAGGCCATCTAGAGTATAAGGGAGAGATGAAATCAGACCGAAGGAGAAGGAAGAAGGGGGTCCCTAGAATATACAGAAGCTGTGAATTCAGATTCCCACAGGATGTGTCTTAGAGCATGTGTGTCAATCCTATGCAAATTTCAAAGGGACATAGAAACAGGGTTATAGGAATGAATAGAACCAATCTTCATTCTAAAGACACAAAAGGACCAGGTAAAAGAGTTATTTTGCAGGATGGCCATGGAGTTTGATCCAAAATGAATCTATTTCTGTTAACATTTTGTCTTTCTTTTAGTCTTCAAATGCTTGAGCATGCAGGAAAAACATTTCACAGATTCAAATATAAAATATTTTCTGCAGCATTAGAATTGCCTTTGATGAAAAGTAAGATATTCCTTATATTGGTTTTAAGAGACAATCATATCAAAAGAGATTCCTGAGTGCTGGATTTGAGGGTGTTCAGAAGACTGTAAGATGCTAGCTAATGGCCGGTGCTGTCATTATATTTGAGTATTTTTATGGTATAAAAATGTCCAGTAAAGAGGAGGCAGGGGTATTGCTGTCTCTGAACATCTGATTGAGAAGTTCAGCAGAGGGACCATTTACCCGTTCTCCCTTGCAGCCTCATCAGGCCCAGAATTATCCATCCCCCTCTTGAAATGACAACTCCAGCCAGGTTTACCAACAGCCTTCATTATCCTCTACCCTTTGTTTCCACCCCTTTTCTCTAATCCCCATCACTTCAATGTTGGCTATAATCTCATCAGAACTATTCACCTCACCTAGAGATCTTAGACTCTGTCCTTTTTAGCCCACTCTTAATCTTAAACCAATTTCTTAGCTATTATAAAGCTCTTCTTTCTCCACGATGACTTACAAGGGTTGTTTCCTAATTCCAGACTTTGTTTATACTGTATGTATTTCATATTTTAATGGTCATGACAACAGTAACTCCCTGAGGAAATGTCTGCAGATCTCATAGATCTCTCAGCTCCAAACCTCTAATTTCCAATGCACGTCCATCTCAATATCCCACAAAGTAGCTTGCTCTCCGTAGGCACCAGAGTGGTGACAACAGAGGGTATCCTGCTCTGCATTTTTCCTTTCTCCACCACCCACTCTTCAAAATTAAAGAAAATGTAAGTAAAAGTTATGCTGTACTAGGAAAAGATGCACTAAAGATTACATTTCCCATGGGAGACACTAAAATTAGTGAATTTCATTCTTTCCTTAGAGTTTACATTCTCGTATATCACTAGTTGTAGCCTTGGGTAGGCTAAGTAACCTTCCTGAAACGGGGAGCGGGAGCACAGGCGGCGATTTGGATGGGGCATGCTCAAAGCCCATGAGAGCATCTTGCCCTGGGGAATACATTTCTCAGAGCCACGTGATCCCCTGGGGGAGCCCCAGGATCTCACGCTCACCAGAACCTCTAAAGACGCTCCGCGGGGGGAGGGGTGGGGGCAAGAACTCCTGAGTCGGGCTTTGCTGCCAGAGTAGGTGCTCTGCCTGGTCGCATCGCTCAATCACAGCGCCCTCGTCAATGCTGATTCCAAAAAGGAGCAAGCCTCTGAATCCTCGCAAATGTTAATCTTTCTCTTGGAAAGACAAGGACGTCATTCCAGTAGCACTCTCTGAGTCTGTGCTTTTCCTTTGTGAAAGGAAGATGATCCCTGCACGTTACAATATTGTTATAAAAGATGCACACACACGAAGTGCTGGCATGCAGGAGGCTGTTAATAATTATCGGCATTTACTTTTACATGAAATAACGCTATATTACAAGCAGATGATCTTTGAGGGTGCACATTTCTGTTTTTAAAAAGTAAAAAGTGAGGAAGGAGGTCACAGAAACAATAGTGACACCATCCCTACAGGAAACACGTTGGTTAGAAAGTATATCGCTATCCTGTTCCAAGAAGAGAACAGTTCTCCAGCATAAGCTCACCACTTTGGTGTCCTCTCAAAATCGAGGAAGTAGATACTTTCTTCTTTCCCAAGAAGTTCAAGACTCAATAACTTACCAGGTTATGTCCCTTATGAAGCATGCTCAGTGCCCAGGACTGGATCCAGACCTTCAAATAGGCAGAGATCTTATAGGTTAATCAGTCAAATGAGGCCGAGAATTATAGGACTAAGCTGGAATGGGGTTTTAGCTAAAGACTACTCATTTTCTTTCTTTTCTTTTTAAGTTTTATTTGTGAATTGGATGAAGGTTAGTAGGTGACGATGAGGCTTTTTGATCTCCAAAAGATTTACAGTTTCAGAAATTAGTGGGAGTAATTCTACTTTGCCTAGAGGGTCCCTGTGAATTGATTGATGGCAATAGGTTTGGGGCTTCTATGGTGGGAGGGAAGCAAGACAGTGAATGTTTACAGAGCAGATTCCATCATTCATGCACATTTTGTTCCAGGTCATGGATTACAATCCCTACAATGTAGTAACATTTCTACCACTTCCTCCCTGTAGTTCTTGCTGTCACTCCTCCTTCTTTAGGAAACAGATACTTGAAAGCCCCAAAGTAAATTACTTGGAGAGGCTCTAAATCTCAACTCTCTTTTAAAGAAAAATTCTAAGACTACATGAAATGATCCTAAACTACTCACTGTCCCTGAAGATGAATATATGAGTACTTATTCTCAATAAAATTTGTTCACTGAAGAAACAGCTAAGTGTTTCTCAATAAATAAGGTAGGCTCTAATAAGGAAAAGTATGATAAAATGCTAAGGGAAAAAACTCATTATTAAACTATGCTTTGGCTGCAGGTTAACCTTTGCATAATATGAATAATAAGGAGATAAATTGTGCAATAACCCCACACACAATGGCTTTATTTAAAAATGGAACTCGCTGCTTAATACATTATTTTCCTTGCTCTACAACTGTAACAAATTAAGTGACTATGGTAATATCAGTGTCATTTGTTTAGATTAAATACAACTCTATGTATTGATTAGAAGTACAAGATTACATGGAATTTATGAGTCACCTTTATAAAACAAATGAAATTAAAGCATTTCCACTCCAGATTTCAAGAAAAATGCTAATTCATGTTTCTTCCTTACAGGAAACCCATTCTACTTAAAAGTTCAATAAAATAGTAATTTTATTAACTGATGAGTACAGATAAACCTAAATAATGAGCATAAGGACTGTTTCTTCACTAGAAATCCAATACACTATCCATTGCACTACAGAGGCATCTAATGATGGCTTCTTAATGCAGACAGCCAATGTTTAGTTTTTTACCTACCTAGTCAGCTAGTAACCACGCTATTCAAGTTGTATAAATTGTATGTTTTACAAAAGCAGGAGTGGAGAGGATCAGGAGAGTAAGAAAGAAAAAAAGAAAGAATCTTGAAGCACCATATACTTCAGTATATTTATTCACTTAGAGAGTACAGGGATAAAGAACCATCTACTGACACCTTCCTGATGCCAGAAGAATTTTTTTTTAAGGAAAAGGATTATACTTTGATTCTAGAGTAGTCACCTAGGTGATATGACAAAATTCCCAATACCCAGGTTAATATACTTTTCTTAAGAATGTTGCCTCAAGGGGAATCTCATTACTTCATTAAAATGAATTCTGGACTTTGTGTTGACTATAGGGAATATGTTTGTGGTAGCTATTTTTATGGAGGTATGAACAAGTGTAGAAAACAAACATTCTTGGCAACAGTTTACCTGCTTACATTTCTAGAAACAAGATGAACAAGAGTAGGACCAATTCTGTCACTTACACTACTGCAAAAGTAAACATGGTGCCTGAACTGCCTTGAAGACTATCCACAGATACCACATCATTTTGTTCTGAGTTTGTCTGAATCCTTTGGTAAACTCTTCAAAAGCCCATTGTAACTACTGTTTCCAATGAATCTCCATCAGGGACTACATTCTCTGAAACTTGAGTTAGGTAATGACGAGTTAAGCCAGACTTTGTGAGTTATTCCAAATAACAACTGCATTGCTTTTATGCTCTCATAGCAGTCAATGCATAATAAATTCCAGTAGCCATTCTAAATAATCTGAACACTCAACATTTCCAGTGGAGTAAATTTTATGATTACTCTTATTTCACAAATGAACAACAACAATGAAAATGGGGAGAGAGAAAGAATAAGTCATTTCCTTGGAGTCCCAATAGCCAGTGACACAGGGGACAAAGCCAAGGCAGATAGTGCAAGATAAATGTCATTGTAATTGTAGACACACTAGGTAGGAGGAGCAGAAAGTACAAAGGACACGTGCAGAGCAAAGCCTCATCAGAAGGAAAGGAAGCTGACTCGTTTCTACGCCTCTGAAGGACTGACCTTGGATTTCAAAATATTCCCTGAATAAGAATAAAATCACTTTTTTTTTAGGCTAAGCTCCCCATATACAGACGAGTAAACTCAACAATTTCACTTTAGAAGCCTTAAAGGACAAAGCTATCTAGAGAATCCTGGCCTATTCTCACCAGATAGTCCAAGACCAGATCTTCAGTGTTACTCTGCAACATGGACTCTCCTTGTTTTTTGCTATTACCACTCAACTGCCCTTCTTAAAAAAATCAAAGCGACAACAACAACAACCAAAAACAACCTTCAAAGCTTCCCCATCACACAGGAGCCACTCAACTTCCACCTCTTCTGAAAAAGAGAAAGAAGCCCCCCCCCTTCATGTTAAAGTGTTTAATGTTGCATCCATCATTAGGGCACCCCCCAAACGACAATCCTAACTTGTACTAATCTGAAGACTTGACCGTGCAGTGGTTCAAGCACATGGCTGCTAACTAATGTCATCGGCTTGAAACTACTCTTCAAGAGAGAGATTAGGTCATCTGTTTCTGTAAAGAGTGACAGCCTTGGAAACTCACCAGACCGAGTTTTATTGTGTCCTTCAAGGTCTCACAAGAGCCCAAGTTATGTAGTGGTAAGACCAGCAGTTGGAATTCCCCCAGCCACTCCTGGGAAGAAAGACGGGACTTTCTACTTCTAGAAAGAGTTACCATTTCAGAAACTTCCCACCACAGTTCTAGCCTGTGACCTGATGCCCTGGACCCCATGGCAGTGAGTTTCGAGATAAAGTCACACTGGGAATCAGCGTGGACGAGATAGCAATGGGTTTGGATCCTCTGTCCATTTGTTTGGAAGCAGTGCAAGTATGTGGTGGGACCAGGCCACAGCAAGGCCCTCCAGAAAAAATGCCCATCCACCTTTTCCCAAAAAAATCAACCAGGGAAAGCGCTGTGAAGCCCAGCTTTACTCTAATATATGTGCATTGGTCACAAGTCAACGTTGACTCAATGACAAGAGTGGTGGCATATTACTGAACTCGGTGAAGTGTTTTTGTTTTTCCTTATGAATACTTTACCTTGCCATCCTCCAAGGATAAGAACCACAAGCTATTAGTACAGTCACCCAGCCTACACTTCAGTGTTTTACTCATACAATGACTAGTGAATGCTTTTTTCAGACAAGTCAATAAATGTGATAATTTCTGTGTTATACTACTTTGCCCTCAACCATTTGTGGTGAATCAAAAGTGAACAAGAAATCTTGACCATACTGTGGAATCATGTGTCATATGAAAAAACCCAATACTTTCTATAGAACATGAATAATATTTGACAAAATATATGGAAAACACCATGTGTAAATCTACACACTACAAATCCAAAACTGTAGGACTCATTTCTACTGAGCACACCAGAATTTCGTTTTTTGTGTGGGGCTTGATGAGCAAGCACATACTTTTAGGCCCTCCACAGTCCTCCCTAGCTTAGGAACAGTGTGAAAGATTGTTTAATTATCAGATTTTTAAAAGCCAAACAAGCTTCTTCCAGAGATATATTTTGTTTTTACGTTGATCTTTCTGCAAATGTTGTGCATGACATGTTGGCATGTACTATGTCTGCTGCTAAGCTAACAATGAAACGTTAAATGTAAGGACCCTAGCTAGACAAACAACTGTTATTTATAGTTTGTTAATACATCTGATTCATATGAACTATTTTAAAGTTAGGCATTTTTTAATGATTCTTTGTAGAAAATCATCTGTCATGATTTTTAGGCCCTTCTCTTTTCTAAAACATTTTTATTCCCATTTTATTTAAGTTATATACCAGGCAAAAATACAGTAAGACAATCACAAAAAGAATTTATATCTTTGCAAAGAGAAAAACCCTTAGTTGATCACATTTCTAAATGAGATCACATTTCTGAGTGTTCAATTTTTAAAATGTTCTGGTTTTTAATATAAATAGCTCAAAGAGACATACTAAAAATATAGCAAATGGAACTTAAAAGTCAACAACATGAATTTTTTTGTATCTGCATAATGCTGCTCTCTCTACTTCTCCCATGAAGCTATTTGCCCTACTATAGAACTGAGCTCTACGGCGATCAATCTGGCCACTGGGACATCACTTTGCCTTCATCTTCCTATACTCAGATACCTTAGAAACCCTCTTTGATCATGTTATTATATTAACACAAACAATACTTGACATACCATAGGCACTCGATATTTTTTCCAACTATATTTCATGTTTTTCCAATAAATTTGATCTACAAATAAGTGAGAATGTTTTGAAGCTTTACATATGAACTGAAATCTCTTGAGAATGGTAGATTTTTTAAAGTTGACATCCAAGAATCAAATAATCTTTGAAGTCAAATCCATCTAAACATTACCATTCAAAGCCTCTGTTTAATGGGAACCAACTTCACAGCATCTAACAAAAACTACATACATTCCCCTAATATTTTATTTTATATCAATACCAGTGTCGAAAAAATGACGACATTTCATCTTGTCTTTTCATTCCTCTGAATCATGATCAAAGGAAGACTGATCAAGTGATTGTGTTGAAGTCAGGCAGCAACTTGAAAGTTGTGGCAAACTCACAGAATAATCTTGTCACCTTAAAAGGATATCTTATTTTTGCATATTCTGTTGTTCTCAAAAATTGCTAGAAAAATTCCTTCAAAGATTCAGCATTTTACCCATTTGAAATGCAGGCTAATAGATTTTTTTTACTTTTCCTTATCAATATTCATAAGATTATAATAAAAATGTCAAATTCTTAGGGAAAAAGCATGATTTTAAATTTTAACTAAACAGCCAATGGAAAAATAAGCACTTTCAAATATTTTGAGAGTAAAACATGTTCCTATTATGCCATATATTGCAGGGATTGCATCTTCTATCATTTTTAAAAATTTGTATGCCTCCTCGTATTTTTCTCCATACTGTGATTTTGTCTGATTTGCTTTATTACTCCTCCTACTATTATTATTACTAAGAATCAAACAGAAAGTAATGAAAATACGAAAACCTATGGAAATCTCCTCAAGTCGCCCCGGTGACCCTGTGAGCGAACAGAGAGCTGTGGTGGTCGTCTGTGCAACTGCCCTGCAGCTCCATGGGAGAAGGAGGAGGTCCGTGCTTGGGAAAGGCGAACAGTCGCAGAGGCCGTAGATCGCAATACTGCTCGGCCCATCACCGGCACGATAAGTCAGACTGGCTTTGGCACAGGGCCTTTCAATGGCGGTGAGTGGTTCTCCTTACCATCACTATACTACCAGCTCCCATTTTACGCATCCTGACATTATTTTTCCCATCCCATAAAAAAGAAAAATGTATAATTTTAATGGGCTTCAAAATGGAATGAATGTCTTTGTAGCCCATGAAAAATCCATTGGCAGACTTTTGGGGTAGATGGCCCATTGTTAAATATTTTTGGATTCTATGTTCCACACAAACGCTGGAAGCAGGTGGCTTTGGCCTGTGCGCCACAGTTGGCTACGTTCGGCTCAATGTCCATCAGGACAGGGCTGCAGTGCCGTTCCCTTCCTAGCAGTGGTTCCGGCTTTACACAGTGTTCTTGATAGTCTAGGTGTTCACCACTTGGTTACTGGCTAACTCACTGCCGAAGGGGGTATCATTCCCTTAACACCATGGTCAATTTACTTACACATCTATACCAGTGAATTTGTTGGTACTATTTTTTTCTTCTCTTTTTCCAAGATTCTACTATATCTACCATGTGCTAGTATCTGAAGGGTATGAGATTTCTATTAAGTTCAGAATATTTGCAAACATCATCTCCAAGGAAAACTCGGTTAAATAGGGGAATAGTGAAACATAGGACATTATCGCCATTGTCACTGCCACTACCCACCCTGCCTAGCCTCTGAAGGCCATAGTCAACAAACATTAAAGTTCAGAGGAATAATCGTCTCGTTGGCTGTCTGGTTCTGTTCTACTTTGCTCTGGTGCCAACTACCAATTTTTCCATTAAATCCTAGGGTATGCTTATGCACAGCTCTGATATGGCATTGTTTCCTTCTGCTTATTCAAAACTTGGCTGTGGTCTTGAACTCTGTCTGCAGTGAGTGATGGGGTACAATTCTGAACTGAATGCAAAGGCAGAGTCGTTCCTGCCAAAGGAGGCAAACATTTTATTGCCTTTTACCTCCCAAAACTCTTCCTTTAAATCACAGCTATTTTCACCTGCAACGCTGTCACCAGCCCTTGCCATCGCTACTTTGTCCACCAGGAGCAGAAATGTGTCGTCGTTATAAGACCTGGATTGGGGAGCCATGCAGTCCTTTGTAGATTGTAAATATCCTTTACAGAGAAAATGCAATGTTGCAAAATTCCAACAGATGTCCTATAACCAGCAATATTTTAGAAAATGTTATTCTTTTTCACTCTGTATCATTTTCACATTAGAAAAAGAGAAAAATTTCAAAACAAGGAAAGTCTTCCAATTGAACACTCATGTCTTGTAAGTAAAAAAGCTGCATATTTTGTTGTGCTTGATTATAAAAGCCTTAACACTTTGATCAAAACATCATGGGTGTCATAGACTAGCTTTTTCCCAGTATAAGCTTTTCCATTTCATTTAATCTTGAGAATTTCATTGAAATTCATTTCAAATGATCTTGAGAATTATGGATATCCCCATATAAATAATCATTTAGAAATGAAAGCTATGCAGCTCTTCTTAATATTGTCTCTATAAATACAACCCTGGACATTTAATGTACTGGTCTGCATCCCACCTACCTTTGGTGCACACAAGCTGTATTTAGAATTCTCAGTGGAACCCAGAGAGCAGCACTTGCTAATGTGTGCAGAAATTCGGGGAAAAAAAAAACAAGTGCGAAGCTCTGTAGTGTTCTCAACTTATTACGTAGCCTCAATGGCACAGCAGGTAAGCACAGGGCTGCCACCCCAAGGCCAGCATCTCAACCTTGCAGCAGCTCAGTGGGAAAGCTCATCTGGAAAGCAGCTGCTCTGCAGATGAGCATCCAGGACAAAATGGAACGAGTGACTCTGCCTGACAGGGTCACCGTAGGTAGGGATCCATGTGATGGCCACAACCACTAAATTCATTTATGCTCATTTGTTCCTTGCAACAAATATTCATATTTGTTAGTATTCATCAAAATAAAATAGCAAATATATAAAGCTGAATTAAAATAGATTGATGAAATAAAACTTTTCTAGAACCCATTAATCACCATCCAGAAAGTTAAGAAATTTCCTGATACTAAGCTAGCATGGAGAAAACTTCAAGGACGTAAAATGGGAAATCTGATTAAAATGGGACCTTGGAAGCAAAGTTAGCAAAATGAGGTCTGACACCAACAGTCCCTGCGCCACTGAGCCACTATAAGCCTGAATGTCTACACTGATTCCTGGGATGCTCTGGGTTCATTTCACTACAGCAAGGAATTGTAGAATCTCGAGCACCCCTCGTGTTTGCCTCATAAAATACGTGTACACAACTTTATGTACAAAACTCGGAAGCATTATTTTTTAAAGGATAGAAATGCCACCAAGTCGCCGCAGTGCATCAGCACCTTCATGCTGACTCCACAATTAGCTGTGTCAGAGCTGACCTTGTCTGGGACACCAGCTCCACCTCACCCAACCCCAAGTACCCTGGACTGACCAGCTGACCACGGCCTGTGCAAATGAGGGCTTCTGACACGTGCTTCATGATTTATCATGATTGGAAATTTCTGAAAAAGGTTAAATTAACCTTCCCAAGATGTTTCTTTCATCACACTAGACATTCACTGATAGCTTTTCAAAAATGACTCGGTGACAGTGCACTCATTGTGGGCTTTGTCGTCGTTGTTAAAAACATCTGCTTTTCATGAATGTAGGTAAATTGTGGGAAAAAAAGCTCACAAGTTTTGACATTTGTCTGACAAGTTCTAATATATGTGTTAGAGAAGGATAAATGTGGACATTGCAAATCTAGTGATTTAAATGTGTTTTCTTGAGGGTAAGTCTTTAAGCCTCCAGAATTTCAAATGTAACAGGAGAGTGGGAGGTCAGTAACCTAAATGGCTTTCACATATAATAACAGATGGGGCTACTATAAATATTCAGTGGCAGATACATCCACATTGTATGTCCTGGATTTCCCCCTATCGAGATTGACAAAGGTGTAAGGTACCCATGAAATCTCAATAAATATAAATTCTTGACTTTTTCTTTAAGACATTGGAAAGACTTTATGATTTCAAAAGTTTAAAATAGCAAAATATTATACAGCAGAAAAAAAGAGATATCTTCACTTACAGCAGTGGAGAGGAGATTAAGAGCAATGACATCCATTTCCCTGTGAATACTGCATTTATGAAACTGGAGCCGGCCCATAGAAAGAGGGGGTCAAAGGAAGGAGGAAAAGACGACAAAGAGGTGACTCATGTTGGTGGTACTGATCGCTCGTGAGTGCCTGTAGGAATGGCCCTGGTCTCATTTTAGTTTGATTCGTGGGACACTTGGCTCTATTAGACTAATGCCACTTCACTTCATGTTGGGACCACAATGAGCATCTGGTATACTAGACGGTACAATTATCACAACCATCACCCTCCCCCCCCAAAAAAAAACAGGGAAAAAAACCTTCCCTGGGCAGAACTTTCTTAGTTCACATTTGCCCTGCTAGGTAAGGATCAAAAATTTGCTCTAAGTGGCATCACCTGGGAAGGTTCTCCCTACACACAGGCAATTTTTTCAGAAAAGCAGTTTCCGTCAAATCTCATTTTCTGTCATAACTGATCTAAGAGAACAGCTTGTGCATGTGAAATTTTGTTTTCTGCTCGGGAAAAACAAGCTGCAGAAACTGTTGTGATGTATACGGTTTACAAGGACAGTGCTAAGAGATAAACTGAAGTGTATAAGTGATTTATTCATTTCAAAAAATGTGAAATGCCCATTGATGAAAAACCTCATTCTGAACATCCATCAACTTCCCCAATGGATGAAAATGTCAAGAGAATCCATGAACTTGTGCTCAAAGACCAATGGCAGAGGACTGAAGAGATCAGGGCGTTCCCTGGACTCTCCTGGAGCTCAGTAGAGCGGATTCTCCTGGAAGATTGGCGAATGAGAAGCACAGCTGTGAAATCGGTGCCTTGGGTTCTGAGCAGGAACGAGCTGTAGTGGAAACCTGTTGTGCTTTGCAAGAACAGCTCCAAAGTGACCCAGACTTTTTCCAAGATCATTCCTGGTGACGAGGCACGGTGTTTCTCTGATGACCTCAAAAGCCAACATCTACCAAGCGGGTGGAAGATGTCTTCATCACTTCCGCCAAAGAAAGCTTGTCAAGCGAAATCCAAGATCAAAATGATACTCACTTGTTTTCTTGATTGGAGGGAGGTAGTGCATTTGAAGTTTGATCCACCAGGTGAGACTGTTAATCAAGCTTTCAATTTTGAGTTTCTGAAAATATTGCCTAACAGTGTACAACAGAAAAGGTCTGATTTGTGGAAGATGGGACCTGGTTTTGCCACCATGGCAATGTACCTGCTCACACAGCCACCCCTGCCAGTTTTGGGGAGAAAGCATCATGCCTCTCTTGCCCCACATACCTTATTCACTTGACCTTGCTACATGTGACTTATTTCTCTTTCCACAAATGAAGAGGAACATGAAAAGACAGTGATTTCGCTATGTAGATAAGTGAAGAAAAATATGAGATAGGTGCTGTCAGCCATCCAAACAAATGAGCTTGAGAAATGTTTTCAAGAATGAAATTGCAGATTCGATAAATACATTAAGCTTAGTGGAGAGTGCTTTGGAGGTGATAAGGTTATGTTTTTTAAAGGAAATACACAGCTTTGAAAAAATAATTCTAGTTTTTTGGGGGCTAGCCCTCTTATATTCTCAAAGCTCAGAAGAAATGTACTATGCCCAGCTCTCCAAGATCAGCGAAAAGAAGAAAGACATCATCATTAGTTTCCTGGTTTGAGAGCAAGAATAAGCAAATTGCCACTTTCTGGTTAATCCAAATTTCCCACCCTGGTACCCACCCCATCCCCTCAGTTCCAACAAACAGGAACTATATTCCTTCTGTGCAGGGGGTGAGGCAGGAGGGGAGGGGGCAATAAAAGCCTGAGCAGGTATTCAACGTTGCCAGGGAAGACTTTGCTCTTTACTGTGACGTTTTCTGGCATCTTGTCAGTTGGCTTCCAAGGCTCAGTGTTCACCTTACAAAATGATTTAATTTATGTAAAATCTGCTGATAGTTGCAGATTGGAACTCTCAATAATAGAAGATGAGCAACCTCACTTGGTGGATTTTTTTTCTTGCTTTTAGAGCCTCAAACCTTTCCTTTTTCTGGTTGCTCCTGCACATGTCCAGATCAGGAATTCACATACCAGAACAAGATCTTAAGGCATATGCAGGCTGCACATAAGATCTCAGGTGTCCTTACTAAGTGTGTTGCTTACTTCCAATTGTGTTTCATGTATTCATATTAAGATGACTTTACAGAAAGTGAAATGTGCTAGGTTCTGGCTTTTAAAGGTGAAATATAAATAAATTCCATACTTTATCAAAATATATAAATAAAATGCTTGCCATTTGCTGTAAAGAAAGGCTGAAGGGTGCAAAAAAAAGATATTTCTTCCAAGAACAGTCAGGAAGAGAGAAAACTAGAAGCTGGTGGGTGGAGGGAGACCTCTGAAATGACATCCATAATACAGTATTGACAGATCCCGGGCTACAAACAAATAACTTAAAAACACTAAACTTACTTTTGTAACAGCATACCCCTTTACAGCAATTGAGAGCTGTGTCTTTCTCCTGTGGACTGGGAATGGTGGTTTTGAACTGCTGACCTTGGGGTTAGCAGCCATCTTGTGGCCAGGGCTCCTGGTCTAGGGATTAGATTTAGATACATTCTTAATTGTACCTTTAAGTCTTTCAATGGAATTTGCTGGTATGTCAAAACAAGTGCATATGATTCATAGTTGACCCTATGTTGACCCATAGTTGGCCCAGAAAAAGTTTGAAATCTTCTCAACAGTTTGCAGGGGCGGCTAGTGAAGGTGACTGTGTTGCAAATAACTTCAATCACATTAAAGTGAGGGTAATTTTACATAGTGTCAGGGGTAAGGAGCAAGTGTCCATATATCAAATGTTCGTAACCCAGGGACCGCTTGTACCTAATTTCACGGTACCTTCAGCCATACGTCAGATATTCACAACCCAGGGACTAGTCACACTTAATATCATAGGACCTTCAGAAATAATGAATCAAGTGTTTTATGACTTTCCCCAGGGGCTATTTTCTAATAAATCCTCTTTGTTTGGTTTCCTTTTTGTGGTGTAATATGCAAAAAGAAAAGAACAATGGTTGAAAATTCTGTCTCTGTGATGTGAAGTGCTCTCCCTCGCATGCTGAGAAGGGTTATAATGAATATTTTTGGCATCAGCTGGTAATAGCAGCTTGGTTTTAGCAGCACTTGATTCAAAATGCCATGTGATACAGTAATATACAAATTGAGTGCACAGAGGGGGGGAAATCACGCAACCTGTCATAGGTATAGCAATTTTTCATGGGTATTCAAAGAGAGAAATGCAGAAGCAGAAACCTGAAACCAACAAATAAGAATTAATAAATAATCACTCCACCTCCACAAATACCATAAATCAACAAATACAACCTGCCGATGTTTATGTAATCAAAACATGAAGTGGTTTCTTAGTAGAAATTAGAAAAGACACACATCTGTGAATTAGGTTAAAAAAAAGTACAAATGCTTAACTCTATTAGAAAAGCACTTACTGAAATGTGACCAAATATTATTCCTGTTTACTTTTTTAAATGAATCTTCTTAAAATTATAGTGTTTTTCCCTATTGTTTTTTTATTTTTCAATATTTTTCTCTAAATGCAGATTTCTTTTAAAAAACTTGAATATATTCTAAATGTGATTGGATAACTTTATAAATTGCCTTGTTAATTATAAAGTTTCGAAATAGAAAAATGAATATGTTAACTGACACCAAAAAAATATTCCTAATGTCCCTGTGTTAATTCCTACTCATATGGACTTTATAGAGCAGAGTAGAGTTGACCCCGTGGACTTCCAAGGATGCAAATCTTTAAGGAAGTTGACTGCTATCTGCTTCTCTGGGAAAGAGAAATCAGTTGTTTGACCCACCAGTCTTTCAACTGGCAGCCCAGTGCTTAATTATAACCCCAGACTTCTTACATTATCTAATACTAATGGTAAATATAAAAGCACTCCAAACATCATTCTAAGGAACCTTTCTTTACTCCTTTGCCATTTCCTTGCCTTGTCATTTGACATTAATGTTTTAATAAGTGAGCATTTACTCTGTCCTTAATTAATGTCTTTTTTTCTGTAATTTAATTTCTACTATTTTTGTAATTGCCACTTGGTTTCTTTTTTTGGTCAATTATTTTAGTGACACATTCCAAATCTTTTTTCTTTAAGCTTCTTATAGTCATAGTACCTTTACCCACTCCTTATCTCCCTCAAAAGTAGCCATGTGAGCTTTGTTAAATAATTTCTTCTCTCTATGATTAGAGTCTTTCCCACCTCCCTGTATTATAAAGGAGATGTAGGTTTTGAATAAGGTCTGGAACAGAGTAATCTCTGTGCAAGTGTTCTCAACTAGCAAGCTAAAATTATTTTAGTGTGCACGCATTCTTATTCAAAATATTTTATTAACTTGTTTTCCCTACTAGTCCATGGGTGACTTTAACAAATAATTGATTTGATCACTTTTAATTTGGCTGTGCATAGGGGGAAAAACAGAAAGGACACTAAATATCATTTTTAGCTTCTAGTATTCTATCGTGGGCACTTATTCATCATTACTATTGTTGTAAGGCATTAGCTAAGCACTGATTGCATTTCTAATGAACTCTGAGACCACCACAAGCCTCTGTGAATTGAGCATGAAAGCTGTCAAGTAAGGGGTGGACTGTTAACCACACAGTCGGCCATTCATACCCTCCAGCAGAGCCACAGGGGGAAGTTGAAGGTATCTTCTCCCAGAAGGATTTACAGTCTCCAAAAATCCATTTAGGATTGGATGAATCAAAATTGGTTCTCTGACCATGGGTTTAGGGGGTTGTATTCTCGACTATAGCAACAAATTCACTTTTTCCTTATTTGTATTCACAACCTATGAAAACACAGATCTTCACCAGACCCTGAATTATGATACTAAATAGAGCATAACTAAAGGGTGCCTTGTGACTTTTGCCTGCCTATTACTACTTAGTTGATTCTTTCTGTTCTTTTATCTCTATTGTGTCATGTGGTTCCCAATACATTTGTGCAACTCCTGCCCTATGGATCATAGAATCAGCATTCTAGAGGGAGCTAAAGCAGTTCTCTTTGTTTTCTTGTCCTTTCCCAGGAAACAGAAAGCAAAAGGAGAATATCTTGCTTGGGGTCACAACTTTATAAGCAACCAAGAGAAACATAAAGCCAACTCTTACGACTTCTGACTTAAAACAGTCATGCCATTCTCACATGTCACTTAATATGATCACATTAGTCTAAGCAAACACCCTGACAATGGACAGAGTCCAAAACTACTATGAAGGAACGGTAACATTACATCTCAATAAGCAGAAGTGTAATTATAGCATTCAACAGGTAAACATCATTACGTGATAGAAAGGGCAGGAAAATAGATGCATGGATTCCATATTCAAAAAAGACTGAGTTGAAAAATAAAGCCCTTTTTTGGCTAGAGAAGAGAAAACTGGGCAAAGAATTGGCCTGTCTTGTTTCCTTTCTAGAGTGAGAAGATAGGGTCATCTTTCAGGACCACTGTTACAGTTCCTTTTTAAAACTTAGAAAACCACTGTGACTTCACACTAAAACTTAAACTTGCACACCCCTAAAGAAAGATGGAGAATTTGTATACGCTCCTCATGATGTCTATTCACAAAGAAAACACATGATCCCTGAGCTTTAGAGATCTCTTCAAGTTCGTTTTGAACTGTTTTACATTAGATTGACATAATGTAAAAAGAAGACTGTTTCTTTATAAAAGATTTTTTGTTGTGGTTGTTTTCCCTCCCACTTTTATACAGACTATGGGCAATAAAGGTTTGTCATGGGGTAATCTTGGTAAGAAGTGAAAACACCCACAGAGGAATCAAGTTCCATCTTAAGGATTATGAGCAAGGACAGGAGCAAGGATTGGAGCAAGACATGCCAGTGTGTAATTGCCCTTGGTCTACTAGGCATACTTTATGGCAGGTATTGAAATTTTTATAAAGGCATTCCAGGGTAATGAGAAAAATTAATCACCATCAATGGCTAACCAAAGATTCAGATAAAATTGAACTAGAAGGTGGATTATTCTTGAGCATGAAATTCAGAACATGCAACAGAAATGCCAATTGTGCAATCACAGTACTGTTTGCAACAAGATCGCCACCCCATTGGTCATAAGAAACAACAGCAATTGAGAGTGCGGGATGCACCCTTATCAAAGGCAGCCTATGCCACCTAAATGAGCATTTGGCAAAATCTAGTGTATATGTCATTTTTGAAACCCCAGCTAGAACAACTGAAAACATGTGTATATATATATATATATATATATATACATCTATGTGTGTGGATATATACATTTACAGGTATGTGTGCATAGTTATGATTCACACATATGTATATAACTGATTGCACATATAAAACACATTAAAATAAACTTGTAGAGGAGTCATGTATAGGTATTTCTTAGCTAGCACCAAATACTTCATAGCATTTTTTTCTGAGTTTGAAGTCTTAGGATGAGAGTTTCCTGGGACATCACACTTGCCTGATATAACATACTTCATAAAATCATGTTCTACATCCTGACTTGGTGAGAAAGACTTGGGGTCATTAGACCATGCAAGCAGGCATCTAAGATACAATTAGTGGCATCTATTTTTCCGCAACAAAATAGAAGGCAAGAAAAAATAACTCAAAGAAAAAAACTTGTCTATAGAACTAATAGTCAATATGAATCATGACTTCCAGACAAGAAAAACTACATAGCACCTAGCTAAGCTGACAGACAATTCTGACCAGGACAACAATAGATGGAACTTAAAAGCATTGGAGGAAATATGTACAATAAGATCTCAGATGAGAAAAATAGCCCATATAGTATTTTGAAGTCCCCAAAATAATTACTTCCAATATATTTCTTAAATCTGGAAATGAAATTATTCTTGATGTCACCTTTCAGTTAAATAACAGAATGATTCATAAAACAAAGAATATCACCATGAGTAGCAGGCAAGGAAACATGATTAATGGAAATGGAACAATCAGAAAAGAAATACTGAAACTGTTCACACATAGTAAAGAATATACCCAGTGGTACTGAAAAATCCCTATAGGAGTTGCTGAAAGAAAAGAAAATCTTTGTTGAAGATATTAAAATGTTCCATGACCTAGAAGAACACACTGCACACTTGCAAGTTTATATGCCTTATTCATTTAATTTGGATTGAAAAGCACAAGATATATGAAACAGACAGAAATATTAGTTTTAGCATCAGTGCTAAGATATAGAGTATGTTTCTTCAACTATTAATAAAGAGAAAACAGCATGATTAAAAGAAAAACATAGCTTTTTGCACGTATTCCCATTCCAGTGTGGTAAACATCCTATGTTTAGTACTCACAGACATATAACAGAAACTCTCTTACCTGTAATCTACCTGCCCAAATTGCTGAACCACTCAGCAGTGGGAAGCCTAGCCCTACTCCTTCACTCAGGTGATCTCTGTCAACATTAACAATGATGAGACATTGATGGAGGCACCCTTGACAATCTGTGGCAAGAATGCCATATTTTACCTCTGTGTCTTCCTCCCCCAAATCCATGGACCAGTTGAAAGCAACAGTTGCCACGGAAATAATTCCTACTCCTGGTGATCTCATGTGTGTCAAGATACAAGGGTGCAAGGTAGAAGCTTCAATGGTGCTGTGGGTGAACATCATTCTGCTATCTGTGAGACTATTGCTTCAGTCACCAGCCACTCCACAGGAGAAAGATAAAACTATTATCTGTAGCCAATTAATATGGACCGTCTAACATGGTTGTGGCAGTCATGTGATATGTCAATTTTATGATTGAGATGTAGGGGTGGAGTCTAGACTGTTAATCTGGAAATAGCCATTGAGCAGCCAATGAGGCCTCTTTTGAGCATGGCTTTCTCCTGAGACTTCTGGGAAATTTCACAATATTTCCCTCATGAAGATGAGAAGCTATCTTCCCCAGTTGTTGGTAGTTAGCCTCAGAGACAATGAATGATGGACAAGACAAGATGGCAGCGTCTGAGGAGCCAGAGAAGCCACACAGCTTTCCCCTGATGGAGCCATACCTCTGAAGCTGAAGAAGCCATGTAAAGACCCCTGCCAGTGATGAGTTGCTTCTGCCACCACTGGATGCTGTTGATGAACCCTGAGCCCTGGAAGCGAGGAGCCATGGGGAGATCCCTGCCAGCGCCAGGATTCTATACCCACTGATCTGTGACTTTGTGAGTCAGAAGGAGACATTGTAGACTGGTATTGGGTATTGGGCATATGGGCTAATATCAGACTTATGACTTTTAACTGGACTGGGTTGTGATGATTTCTCAGTGTTCCATTCCTTTTGTATATAAATCCTTTCCTTATATCCATATGCATTTCTATGAAATTTGTTCCTCCATTCTACCCGGACTAACACAATGTTCCATATGTGATACTTTATAATTCTAGGCTCCATGTCTGTGACTATAATCTCATTTTGGAGGGCATTCTCCACTATTCAAATGGATAGGATTAACGTGGGATTAAAACCTGATTTTAGTAGACTGTGAACTAAATCAGATCCTTTCTTTGAGGGCATCTTTAGGCTAGATTTTCGTAGAGGGTATGAACCAATTCTCACCCTTTGTGTCCTTGGGGTATCTGAAAGGGTGACTTAGAAGACACCATGCTGTGTTTTACTTGGATGGAATTCATTTCAATTATTGTGCCATTAGACAGGTCTTACACACACATCACCAGGAAAGCCACACCTCTGTTTCCTGTCTGAGTTTTGGTAAGTGTAAGAAGACCTGCTGGGCCATTTAGACATTTTGTTTTCTGGCTCAGGACCCTCAGTTTGACTCACCTCTTGCTTGACCTTCAGGTTTAGGATTGAGCAGCACCCACCACCCCAGAGAAATAGCTTCAAAGTTTTGGGAGTTTCCATGGGTCACTGCAGCTTACAGAACCCAGGGACTTAAGGGAACACACTCAAAGGAGTGGGAGCAGAAATGGAACAGAATGGCATCTTGGAAGCTTTTGACATTTGAGATATCTTCCATCTCCAGCTTCTTGAGACCAGTCTAGTATTAATTCTTCCAAAAGAAATGATTAGTATGGTCTGCTCCTATAAAAAGCTTTATAGTCTCAGAAACCCGACAGAAGGCATTATGAGTAGTTATCCACACAATGACAGTGGGTCTGTGGTTGGGTTTGGAATAATTTTTTTCAAGTTAATTTCCAAGTGTTTTTCTAAGTTGATTTTGGGTGCACTTCATCTTCAGTTT
>PVJH01017378.1:0-47979 GCA_004026705.1 Nesogale talazaci | reverse complement strand
TCTTCCTTCTCTACCGCCTTCCTCTTACCCTCCTTGTATCTCTACCATCATCATTGGTACTGAGAGGTTCATCTGTCCTGGATTCCCTGTGTTTCCAGCTCTTATCTTTACCAGTGTACATCCTCTGATCTAGCCAGATTGATAAGGTAGAATTAAGAATCTATGTATGGGGGAGGAAGCATTAAAGGACCATAGGAAAGTTGTATGTTTCATCATTGCTATACTGCACCTTGACTGGCTCATCTCCTCCCTGAGACCATTTTGTAAGGGGATGTCCAGTTGCATACAGATGGGTGTCCACTCTCCTCCCCCAGTCATACTGATATGATTTTTTTGTTCTTTGAGGTCTGATATCTGATCCCATTGACACCTTGTGATCACACAGGCTGGTGTGTTTCTTCCATGTGGACTTTTTTACTTCTAAAATAGATGTTTATTTTCAACCCTTTAAGACCCCAGACATTATATCTTTTGATAGCCTGGCACCATCAGTTTTCTTCACCACATTTGCTTATGACACTTTGACTTCAGGGATCATATTGGGAAGGTGAGCATTATACAACACCAGTTTAATAGAACAAAGTGTTCTTGCATTGAGGGAGTACTTGAGTGGAGGCCCAATGTTCATCTTCTACCTTAATACTAAGCCTGTAAATATATGCACATATATCTATTTTATCATCATCATATATAGATATATTTACATATGTACATGTCTATAGTTAGACCTCTATAAATGCCCTTTGCCTCCTATTCCCCCTTTCTTTATTTCTTTTTAGTTCCTCTTATCCCACTATCATGTTCAGCCTTCATTGGGATTTCAGTAATTCCTCTCAGTGACATTGCCCTCGATCTCATCCTAACAGGCCTCCTAAACCTTTCTTGCCATTGATTTTCAGTCACTTGTTCCCTTGTCTCTGTGCTTGCTAACACCCACTTCCTTTCTCCTTCTTCTTCCTCTCCCATGTCTCCCTGAAACTTTTGGTCAGTTGTTTTCTCCACATTGTTTAACCCCCCCCCCCCATCTTATCTAGTTTAACCTGCAGAGACAATAATATGCACAAGAAAACTAGAACAAAGCAAAGCAACAAAAGAAAACAACAACAAGAATAACAACAACAACAAAAAAAAAAACCAATGATGGAGAAAAAAGAAAAGCTTATAAGCAGTGCAGTGTCTGGTTGTTGATCTTTAAGAGTGTTTTCTGGTGGAGTCTGATGGCATGCCATGCCCTTGAACCCAGTCTTTTTATGGTATTCCCTGGAGACTTCATTGCTCTGTTCCCCTTGTTGTTCTGTTGCACATTCTTAACGTTTTGCCTCAGTGTGGTGGGGTCAGATCAGGTACAATTCTCACATTGTGTCTTCAGTGTTATTGCCCGTAGTACTGTGGGTCAATGAGGGCCATCTTGCCTTGTAGTGGCGCCAGCATTATGGTCCTATCTGTGCATTGGCTGCTCTGAGCAGGAATATCCTCCTCAGGGCTTGGTGGGCCAGGAACACCTTCCCTTTAAGAAACATTTTTGGCTGTGCTGCCTCAAACACAGGTTTGTTTGTTCTGGCAGGTCATATTTGCCAACCCTGTTAATTCAAAGGCACCAGTTCAACTGTGAGTGAAATAGTTCTATAGTTTAAAAAATGCTCATACATATTTTCTTAAGGATATAAATGGAGTAATTGATAAGATTTAAAACATAATTGCAAGTTTGTTTAAATTTATCATTAAAGTTATTTACTGCTAGGTTTTAATCCATTCTGTCATTGTTGCGAAAGCAATAGGTGTAAATACTCTTTCTCAGTCATCAGACACATTCCAATACAAGATTATTATTTCAATTAATTTGTAGATAGAGCTAATTTTATCCCCTGGGAACTTAAGATAACTATAGGTAAGAAAGTGAATTTAAAGTAAATTTATCATATTGAATGCCCATATCAATGGTGGCAATAACATCAATTTCTTTCAAGTTCTGTTTATATATTGTTTTAGTAAACCCATTGGTTAGTAAAATTTTAAAAGTTGCACCAGCATACCAGTGACTTTATGAAGGTCTTAGACAAGAAGTTGTGTGTTTTAGTAAGAAATATATAAGTATCTTAAATTTTCATTAGATTTACTTATATTACTAGCCCTGATGGATTAAGTAAAGTTAATTTTCATGTATCTTATCTTGAATATGGGGATAAAAGCTTTTAAATGAAGCACCATCAATGTATTTGAAATGTCTATTATGTTTTCTAGCATCATAGCAAGGACTATGCTTGAGAAAACATAATACTATTGTGTAACATTGTATTACTAAATTTTATTTGTGTAGTATTTTAAAATTTTAAAGTCGTAATCAGTGAATATAAATATAATGTAGGAAAAGTATATTTTCTAAGATACTTGGTAGTTTTCATGTGTAAGTATGAAATGTAGTAAATATTTTATGTAGTCTCTTTTCACATAGGGTACATAGTATTTATGTGTAATCTGTAGGAATTTATAGCTTTTTGGGTAAGTGTTTTCTTTATTACTGATATATCAGTGTAAGGAGTGGTTCAGGGATAAAAATAAATGGGTCACATATACAGAATCTTGAAGGTGGCAGCAGCCCAGAAATGATCTAATAACTGTTCTTTTTAAAACATTACACATTCTCAGAAAATTAATTTGTAGTAAATGGTGTATGCATGTGTAATTTCCAAAGTGATAGAATATATGTTTTATGAAAGCATGCATCCTAAAAATATATTTTAAGAAAAAGTAAGAGGAAAAACTAATCAGAACAGCTTCACTAAACATATTTGGAAGATATTAACTCTTTTAGGCAAATCATTAAACACAGTGAGAACTTAATTATTCATTGTTGTAGTAAAGAAGGATGTTTCTTCTGCTTATTTTCCACTCAGAGAATAGAAGGAAATAATAGTTATTTCATTTAATTGCATGTATTGTCTCCCTTAGAGAAATAAGCAATTATAAGTATGTTAGGTTCAATAGTAATTTTTAGCTTTTATTAGTCACAACCTCTCCTTAAACTTGTGGAATCCTAATTTCAGGCCTCAGTTGCCGAGATTTATCTTTCAATATTAATTACACTTTTAAGAGTGAGCTATGAGTCACGCATGGTAGTCTTGAGAATCTGAGACTTTCCAGTTCCTGGTTAAAATAGAGAGCAGCAAGGGCTACCATGCCCACTCTGATACAACCCTCATGAAACTTCTCAGCTGGACAGAAAAATGAAAAACCCTGTCGAGAACTAAGGCTATCTTATGTAGTTTCTGCATCAGGGATAGTGAGGCAGCAGTGGGAAGGTTAGAGGAGAAAAGCTTTTCAAGTTCTATTCTCTCCCCTTCTCCAGCATGAACTTGGAACAGTCATGGCCTGCAGCTTCAGTGCCAATATTGGAGGCTTCAGTCCAGGCGGCAGATGCTTATAAACTGTGGAGTATTATCAGGGCTATGCAAAAGCCTTCATGACTAGAGTTGTTGATGAAAACATGCTGCCTGTCCTTGAGTATTTAGCTCTCCTCTTCCTTTTTTTTCAAATCCTTTGGACTATTGAATTACTTCTCCTAATATTGATTTTCATTAAGAATTTAAGGGCGAGACTCTGATGAAAGAATAACCAGTAGTGTTTAGGTGGTGGTTGGAAGCATGTGTCCTTGACATTGTCCACATCTAGCCCTTAAATTCAGTGATTCAGTTAAAGGGATTGTTTTAATTCCGCATTTTCTTCCCCACTATCTGCCTGGATGGAGATGAAAATGTATATCTCCCTGAGGTACACCAGACCATTTTTCTTTTAGTGTATGTCACCTAGAAACCCAGAAGAATGACGTGAAGTTCTTTGTGCTGAGAGGACATCTCTTTGCTGGGTCTTTGGGATGAAAAGGAGGAGTCAACCACTTTTGGATGGTCTCAGAATACGGAGCAGACTCAGTCCCTTACTTCCTGCCCACCTGCACCCCACTTGTATCAATTAGTCATTATTTGAGTCCTGTCTCCTACATACAATTTTCATTTAATAATGGAATGCTACTGTGTACTATATCTTTCAAAAGCTACTTTTTAATGGAAAAAATATTTCCAAGCATTTCAGATCCTGGCAGAAAAGAAAATGTTCTAATGGCAGGAGACAGAATAAAATTTCTTTGAGAAATATATTTGATTTAACCCTCAGGTTAGAGGAGGGGCACAAATGTCTGTTAGAAACTTAGAGACGGATTGTCAACAAAGCAAAATCATTTATATATATTTAAATTTTGCTTTTGTTGAGAGTACATAGCAAATTATAGAAATTCATTTTTCCTATAAATCAAAGATAGTGATTATATTCTTTGAGTTGTGCAACCCATTTTGCCATTCTTTTTCTGAATTCTTCATTTTAACATAAACTCACCTCTAAAATTCCTCTCTACAAAAAAAAAAGAAAATTCCTCTCTAACCTTTTAATTGCTGTTGCCCCTATGATCTCATATTCATATGTCTTGAAAAAACAATGTTTAAGACAGACATTATTAGTTAAGCTATTGTTCAGCAGTCAGTTTATCAAAAGATGAATTGCATTAGGAAAATCTGCTTCATGAGACATCTTTACATTATTCAATAGCAAGGATGTTACCTTGAGGACTAAGTTGCACCTGCTGCACACTATGGTATTTTCCACTGCCTCTTATGTATGTACAAGTTGGACACTGAATAAGGAAGACTGCAGAAGAATCGATACATTTGAATTGTGGTGCTAGAGAAGAATATTGAAAGTCCCAATAACTGCTAAAAGGACAAACGAATCTGTGTTGGGAAATGGGGCTGGAGTGCTCCTTAGAAGCAAAGATGGCAAGACCTCACCTTAAATACTTTAGACAGATTGTTAGGAGAGACCAGTGCTTGGAGAAGGGCATCATGTTTGGTAAAGGAGCAGTGAACAAGATAAAGGCCTTCAACAAGATAAACTGACATCATTACTGCATCAGTGGGCTCAAGCACAGGAAGAATTGTAAAAGTGGTGCAGGGCTGTGCAGTGTTTCACTGTGCCTAGGGTCAGAACCAGCTCAATGGCACTCAAGAAAAGGAAATGAAATGGGCAACACCCCAATAGGAACAACTGAGTAGCAACAGCAACAACAACAAGTGCTTGGGCCAGGGTCAGGGCCAGGCAGCCCCTTGTTCCAGTCTCTCAAGAAGACAAATGATCTGCTGAGTTTCAAAGCACCGGATCTTCAAAGCACCGGCTTTCCGTGTTTCCCAGAACTTACTTCCCTGGATAGAATGCAGACCCCCTCTCTCTAGCATTGCTTCCTAGCAAACGAAGCACCAGACACCTCTTTTCTCCCTTCTCAATCCACCTGCATTTAGCTCAAACCATACATACATACATACATACATACATACATATTATCTCCCGCCATCCCAGTACCAGCAGCGATTCTCCTAACCTACACTTGAGATTGCAGGGCCGCTGGGAAACTTATGATGCTTCGGCCCCCCTCGCTGCTCCCCCTTCCACTCTCCCCCAGAGAGTTCCTCTCCCTTAATAAAGCCATCCTCTGAGTCCCATCTTTGTCTGACCTCTGCATCAGTTTGCCATTCAACAACAATGATATTATTCAGCTTTAAGATGACATCAGGGAATACTTTTAGTTTAAGCTTAAAGAGGATCTCAAGCCAATGCTTTCAGGAATCTACGCAACCTTCACGCCTTCAGGGAATCTGTCGTCTGAAGGAATCTGAGATTCAATTCTAAATTTTCTTCGTTTGATTAGGATTTTTCTATAAAATCTCTGTTCAAAATGTTCAGTGTGGGAAACAGAAAAGTGACTCCCCTGGTTGACCCTCCATAACATATGCCAAACCTAAGATGCTCACTAACACTGCACAGTCGGAGGTCAACTGGTTACAGGTTATCTGCCTGAAGGTTTGTCAACCATCCAGAGCAATCAGACCCTATTGTCTGTTCCACCCTAAGTAGGACCCACTCCTGTTGGATATGAATAATCGATTGTTCCCCTGAAGGAGAGTCAAAAGTTCAAGCCAACTCAGGGATGACTAAATTTAGGCTGTCATCTTGACTCTAGAGTCCACCCATCTTGTTACATGTCTGCCTTCCTATCACATGTATACCTCTAGTGCATCCCCTTTTTCTGTCATCTATATCCCCAGCTCGTTCTCTTCCTGTTGTGCATATGCTTGTTGTCCAATGCTTCCTGTTATGCATGTGGTTATCTGTAGTGAGGGGGACTTATACGCCTCTGAATGTATGTAAGTCTTGGTTGGAAATATCTTCTCTCTCTCTCTCTAAGGATCTGAATGCTGGTATCATGGTCTTTCTGGAGGTGAGTATTCACATGCTTTCGCTTGCCTGATATCTCTTTAATTTTACCCCTCAATTACACAACCACCTGTTGGACACATTTGATTGTGGAGGCTGGAACCCCACAGTTCAATAATGGATGCTGTACACCATCTACTACTTTTGATGTCCAAGAATTAGCTACACATTTCATATGTTCCATTTATTTCTGTCCTTCTTCCTCTGTTTCTCCAGGCCAATAGAGATCAGATGTCATAGCTTGGATGACCACTAGTAAGCGTTTAAGACCCCAGGCACTATGTAACTTAAGAACCAAGAGTGAGAACAGAAACAGTACATAAATTTCTAGGCCAATTAACTGAGAAATCTTATAAAACTATGACCTAAATCTCCAAATCAAGGAACCAAATCCCATGCGGGGTTTTTTTGTACATAAACAGCCTTTTCTATTTATTTTTGGTCATTGCTTTATATCAATATTTTTAAAAATCATTTTATTGGGGGCTCATATGTCATTTTTCACAATACATAAATAAACATACTGTGCCAAGCACCCTCACATGTCCATTTCTATTATTGTTCTCCAATCATCTGCCTTTTCCCTTGAGCCCCTAGTATCAACTTTTCTATCCCTTCCCCTCTTCCCTGGCTCTCTCCTCCCCATCAACCCTCAATACTTTATATATTGTTATTGTTCTGTCATATCTTACACTGCCCGACCTCTCCCCCAACCCACTCCTTTGATGCCAGTCCTTCAAATAGGAATTTATGTGTATATCCTTGCAGTTGGTTCTGTCTCTCTACCCCACCTTCTCTCTACCCTTCCAGCATCTCCAATCTAATCATTGGCCCAAAGGGGCCCATCCATTCTGGTTTCCCCATATCTCCAGCTCCCCTCTCTACCAATGTACCTTCTCCAGTCCATCTGGATTTGTAAGGTAGAGTTGGGATTATGATGGTTGGTGGGGGGAGGAAGACTTCAGGAACTAGAGGAAACTTGTATGCATCATCACTGCCCGGCTGCCCCTTAACTGGTCTTGCTCCTCCCCGTGGCTCCCCTGTAAAGGGGTGACCAATTACCCACCAGTGGGCCTTAGGTCCCCACGCTGCTCTCCCCCTCCTTTGTAATGATGTGATTCTTGTTCTTTGGTGCTTGATACCTGCTCCCTTTGGCCTCTCTTGATCACACATGCTGGTGTGGTTCCATGTGGGCTTTGCTGTTTCTGCGCTGAATGGCGACTTGATTATCTTCAAGTCTTTGAGACTCCAGGCATTCGATCATTTGGTAGCTGGGCACCATCGTTTCTTCTACTCTGTTTGCCTTTGTATCCATGCTTTATGTCAATATTTTTAAGTCTTTAGGATGCCACTCAATTTTCTACTTGTGTAGGAATACATAATTTCTCAAAAATAATGAGAGAATAAGGTACCTCCAGGTTTTATATTTAATCCTAGAAGAATTATATTACTTTTGTACTTACAGGAATATTTTATCATCTTGTACAATTCTCAATATTTACGCTTTATCTTTTCTATCTTTAACAAGTATAGGGAACCTAGTGCCTAGAACTGTTAAAAGTGATTTCCCCACATGCTAACTGATAACATAGCATGGAACAGGTTTTCTCATGTGCATTAACCATATTGTTGATTATAATCAATTGTTATGATATGAAATGTGCACTTCTTCTTGATATTCAACACCATTAATGATCTTTTGGTTAGCAACCCAGTTCATAACCCACTATGAAATCAGGGGACCTCTACTACATTGAGTTCTGTCAAAACTTGACTGTTATTATAAAGGCCACACCTTTTTTTTTGCGGGGGGTGCATCACGGCCCTCTGGTGGGAGTGGGAGGCCCAGCCTGGCTGCTGGATTTGAACAGCCAACCCAGTGGGCCGCAGTCCCGCACACAACCACTATGCCACTGGGGCTCAGTCCCAAGGCCACACCTTATATACAAAACAATTTCTCAGTAAATGTTTGTTGGATTAAATTATATGTTGAGTAAATTAAGTAGTATACATTTTTGACTTAATTTGTTATTATTTTTTAAATTAAATAATTTTATTGCGGGCTCCTCTTACAACTCATCAAAATCCACACATATATCCCTTGTATCAAGCACTTTTGTACATTTGTTTCATATGGAAGAAGCACACCAACCTGTCCCGACATGATTGCTGTACACAAAGTGGGTGTATAAGCAAATGTGGTGAAGAAAGATGATGGTGCCCTATTAACAAGGGATATAGAGTCTGAAGTCTTAAAGATTTGAAGATAAACAAGTGGCCATCTAGCTGAGAAGCAATAAAGCCCACATGGAAGAAGCACACCAGCCTGGGTGATCATGAGGAGTTGAGGGCATCAGCTACCAGGCATGAAAGAACAAAAAAATCATATCAGTGTGATCGAGGAGGAATGCAGAGTGGGGACTCAAAGACCAGCTGTAAGCAGCTAGACATTGCCTCACAAAAGGGTCTCGGGGAGGGGATGAGTCAGTCAGGGTGCAGTGTAGCAACGATGAAACAAAATGTTCTTTTAGTTCTTAAATGCTTCCCTCCCCCCCTACTCCCCACCCCTCCCACCCCTAGAATGATCCCAATTCTACCTTACAAATCCAACTGGAAACACAGGGAATCCAGGACAGCAGAACCCGTCAGGCTCAATGGTGAGAAGGGAGAAGGGTGGTCTTGGAAGGGTGGAGGAACATTGGGGCAGAAAAGGAGAACAGATTGCAAGCATCTGCATAAAACCTCCTCCCTGTGGGATGGACAGCACAGAAGTGGGCGAAGGGAGATGTCGGATGGTGTAGGATATGACAAAATAATAACTTAGAAATTATCAAGGTTTCATGGGGGAGTGGGGAAGGAAGGGGAAAATGAGAAGATACCAGGGCCTCAAGTAGAAAGCAAGTGCTTTGAGAATGATTACAGAAACAAAAGTGCTTGAACTACAAGGGCGGGGTGGGGTCCTTGGAGAAAGCCACCCCTAGAGCTTCTTGGAGAGAGAGGTGGAGGGGACACTTCCCTGAGCAGTCACTGTCGGGTTTGAGCAGGTAGGAGAGATCCATCCAGAAATGAAGTAACCTCCATCTGGGCCTGTGGCACAATTTCCAGGCAGCCACTGCACTGACTGGACCCATTATGTGTCCTGGTCCTTAGAGAAGCCCTGCAAGACCTTGGCTTGAAGGGACAGGGAAGCGATGGACACCATGAAGATGGATGCGAAAGGTTTGTCTTCTAATGACACTGACTGGCCCCAAGAGAAAAAGCAGAAGCCCCAAATATCGGGGCCCGTTACAATCCAGAATGCCACTGTGGTTTTTTCAGAGGCAGAATGGAAGACACTGAGCTCTGAGCAGAACCTGTACAGAAACGAAATGCTGGAGATTTAGAGCAATCTGCTCTCCGGGGAGCCAAAGTCACAAATCTACTCCAATTCCTCCAGCCTCCTGGATCTCTCCTGCCAACAGTTCCTCAGGCAGCGCATGCTTCAGCTCTTCCCAGACTTGTGTGCAGAGAATCACTTCCATCCAGGGATGCCAGCCCAGGGCAGCCAGAGCATCAGGATTCTGCTCAGAACTGCCGGAGTGAAAACACAGAAAACGCAGGAGAGAGAAGTCTCTGAACCCTCAAGAGCTTTATCCAGTCCATCCGGGGCAACAAAGGACGCCAGGACTATGAGAAACTTTTTGTATGTAAGGAGTATGGGTGATGCTTTTCCTGCAAATTACATCTCATCACACACCAGAGAGGACCCACAGGCAGAGCGAAGCAACCTTGCACATACCGCCCCGCCACACCAGTACTTCCTGTCTTCAACCATGCCCACCTCAGGAGCCTTGGTGGAATTGTAAAGTGGTGCAAATACTGTGGAAAGCAGCACAACACTTCCTTAAAAGTTAGAAGAAGGAAAAATCCCAAATGCTCAGTCATCTCCTCACTTAGTATTTATCCCAGGGATAGAAGAGCTGCAGCATGTGTGGATATAGGCTCATATTCATTAGACCGTGAGTCACAGGACGGCAAAGGAGCAGATTGGGAGGAAGGGGTCCAGGATATCTCTTCTAAACAGATCATGCTTCTAGTGTTCCCACCTACCCTCAATGCTCTGGCCTACCTACCAGAAAAGCATAGATAATGTCATTTTGCCTGCAGGCCATGTCCCTTATAGCTCACTGTTGTAGTTTGCTATGTCAAGCTATCCTGGGAATTTCCAAGTCTATCTTAAGTTTGTAGCCTTCAGAAAACCTTCCACCCCCACCCTGTTCCTGGATGTTATTGTAAATTTTATGTTCAGATACTATTTATGTACCCTCACCCTGTTTCAGGATGCTATGTAGATTAACTCTTTTTTTTTTTAGTTTCTGTAATCAGTTTGGCTAACTGGAAGCAACATGTCCGTACTCTACAGCTTGGGAAAATAGGATGCAAAAAACCCTAAAAACTAGGATGCAGCTGGAGTCCTATGTACCACGCACCTTGAAAAACAGCACACAGTTTTTGTCTATGTGTACCCTGACTAATTACTATTAAGGGCCTCGGGTTTTGAAGTGACTCTAGTCCTCCCATGGCCACCAAGCTAACAAAGACTCCTAATGTCAGAAGAAAAAAAAGTGCTCAACCCAAAGGATGTATTTGTTAATATTTTTATTTAAGAAATATATCCAAGGAAGCAGGTTTTACAAAATGTTTGTGAAACATAAATTGGAGAAATTTGGGAGGACAGTATTCACAATTAATTACTAAATATAACAAGAAGGAAGTTTGATTATGTTAAGGTTTAGCTTTGATTTAATGAATAGATGTGATGATTATGGTGCTAGACTCCACTCCATCAATCAGGTCATACCCAATTATGACCCCATGTGGCATGACCTTTTCTTGAGGATCGTGGGAACTCTAGTGTTCCTCCCTGGAGGCAGGACACAGTCTCTCTGGTTGGCATTCCTGCTGACAAGCCGCATGGACTAAGGCGAGGTTGACTCAAGCCATGGTATTTCAATCACCTCATGTTTTTCTGTTGTCAGGTGCAATCAAGTTGGTCCTAACAGCATCTTCAGGGTATTGAAATGTAAAGATGCTAGTTTGAGGACTAAGGTATGCCTGATAGAAGCCATGGCGTTCTCCATTGCCTCATAGCCATGTGAAAGTGGATGGAATGCTAAAAGGATAAATCTATCTGTGTTGGAAGAAGAAAGGGCAGAGCACTTCTTAGAGGCAAGTATGACTAGACTTCATCTTATTTACTTTGGACATATTGCCAGGAGAGACCAGTGTCTGGAGAAAAACATCTTCTTTAGTTAAAGTGGAGGATCCAGGAGAAAGAAGAAGACCCTCAAGGAGAAATATTGACACGGTGAATGCAATAGCAGGCTCCAAAATAACAACAACTTTTAGAATGTCACAAGAACAGACAGTGCTTCCTTCTGTTGTCCATAATGTCACTTTGAGTCAAGATCTACTTGATGGGGCCTAATAACATAACAGCTTGCTTATTTGAGGGTTTTGTATTATGTCTGACCATTTTACTGTATTTTAAGTGGGATTTTACAGAGCAAATTAGATTCTCATTCTGCAATGTGACACAAATTTTTCGTGGCACTGGCACAATCTCGCTAATGTGCCAGAACTCTGACCCTTTCTGCTTTGCCTGCTTGATTCCCATCCATCCAGTTTCCCTCACATTCATAGCTATCTCATCTTCGATTTGGGGTGAATGTTAACTATTGGAATGCATATAGTTGTTTGTTTAAAGGATCACTTTCCTCATGGTTGCTACTGTTTATTTGTAGGCCAGTTTATTATTTGCCTGAAAGGTAACTTCTGGGAGTGGCTTCAACCCCAGGATATATGAGTATCATATCTCTTATCAGTGCAGAAAGTCTGATATTTTAACAAGGGAACAAGTGATCCAAAATCAGTAGCAAGGAGGGTGTGAGAGGCCTGGTAGGGATTGATCAAGGGTAATGTAACCAAGTGTGTTAGTCTGGGTAAACTTGAGAAACAAATTCATATATATATATATATATATATATATATATATATGAGAGGTTTATGTACAAGAGGAATGGAACATTGAGAAAGCATTCCAACCCAATCCAGTCTAAGTCCACAAGTGTGATATTATCCCATATGTCTGATACTAGTCTATAAAGTCTTGTTCAGCTTCATGAGGCACATGTAATGACACCAGAAAATCACAGGCCAATGGGTGCAGGGTCTTGTGTATCCAGTGGCAGTAGAAGCATCTCAGAACTAGCAGGGGTCTCTCAATGGCTCCTCCAGTTTCCAGAGCTCAGGGTCTATCAGCATGCTGCCATGTGTCTTGTCAGTAGAGCACCTCCAAGGGACTGAGTAAGTAAATAAGTCTCCCACGTTCAAGGGGAAATACCATGAGATTTCCCAGAATTCTCAGGAGAAAGCCATTCCCACACAGAGCTCTCATTGGCTATCTCCAGATTGACAGGCTAGATTCCACCCCTGCGTTCCCAATCCTGAAATGCACACAAGAGTACATAACTGCCACACAGAGAGAAATTACTGAAGCCCAAATGAAGGCTGAGCATGATAGTGGAATAAGAGGAAACTGAAAGGAAACAGAGGAAAGAAATAGGAGGCCAAAGGCATTTACAGAAGTCTAAATACAGGCATTTGCATAGGTAAATATATTTATATATGATGATGGGGGAAAAGACCTATATGCATATATTTATAGGGTTAGTATGAAGGTAACAGATGGACATTGGACCTTCATTCAAGCACTTCCTCAATGCAAGAACACTTTGTTCTATTAAATTGGCATTCCATGATGCTCACCTCCATGACAAGCTCGCTTAAGACAAATGTATGTATAAGCAAAAGTGGTGAAGAAAGCTGATGGTGGCTGGCTATTAGAAGATATAGCCTCTGGGGTCTTAAGGCTAGAAGTACACCAGTGAGGTATCAAAGGGATCAGGTATCAGGCATCAAAGAACTAATCATCATGTCCTTGTAAATGAGGGGGAGTACAGATTGGGGATTCAAAGCCCATCTGTAGGTAATGGGACATCCCATTACAGAAAGGTTGTGGGGAGGAGGTGAATCATTCAGGGTGCGGTATAACAATGATGAACATACAACTTTCCTGTAGTTCTTTAATGTCCCCCCCACTATCATGACCCCCATTCTACTTTACAAATCCAGTTAGACCAGATGATATATATTGGTACATACAGGAAGTAGAAATATAGGGAATCCAGGACAGATGATACCTTCAGGACCAGTAGTGAGAGTGATGAAACTGGGAGGGTGGAAGGAAGGTTGGGTAGAAAGTGTGAAACTATTATAAGGATCTACATTTAACTTCCTCCCTGGGGACTTCCTCCCTGGGGTATGAACAGCAGGGAAATGGATGAAGGGAGATATTGGACAGTGTAAGATGTGACAAAGTAATAATATATAAATTATCATGGGTTCATGAGGGAGGGGGAGCAGGTATGGCGGGAAAAAATGAGGAGCTGATATCAAGGGCTTAGGTAGAAGCAAATGTTTTGACAATGATGAAGGCAAGAAATAAACAAATGTGCTTGACATAAAATGCATGCATGGATGGATTGTGATAAGAGTTGTATGAACCCCCAATAAAGTGACTTTTTTGAAGTCTAATATATAAAAAATGAATTTGAGTTTTCATCTATATGTTTGTGTTCCATTCTAAATATAGAACCTGTTTTATCCCTGTTCAGAATGAGTTGATCTAGTAGCCAGGCACATCTAGTTCTTCTGGTCTCAGACTAGAAGAGGCTGTAGTTCAAATGGGCATTCTGTGTATTACTTGATTTTTTTGAAGAAAAGCACAAAGGCTGATTGTTTAAAACTTCATTGTGTGTGTGTGTTTTATAGATACCAATGTTTAATACTGGTTACCAGGATCAGAATACAGAAAGTGGAGGGTAGAGGTTGCTGTGGATCAAAAAACTACATGGATCATGGAATGGTATGCTTTCAAACATATTCTTGTAATTTCTGCCAAGAAGGCTTAAATCTGTAAATAATTGAGCAGGTTAAAGTTTTGTGATAGATATACAATATTGCTTCAAAAAGCTTAAGGGGAACTTCCATCATTTTAAAACTTATTTGCAGTCATTGCTGGGGCTATTTCTTGCTGATTTGTTTGCTGGTCTGCTCTTCTACCTGCATGACCAGGTGTAGTGAAACCTTGAAATGTTGAGAGGTCCTTGTTAAAGATGGTGAGGTTGAATTCTGCTGAATGGTCTCCAGGTCATAATGAAGCTGCTTGGTCATCATGTGAGAGGTAAAGTCAGGTTGACCTTTGTTTTGAGCTGAAGAAGTGCAAGGAATCTCGGGCAGAAGACACCGCTGGGCATGCAACCTATGAAGTGTTCATTTGTGTTTTGAGGTTATTTCTATTCCATGTAAATCAGAGTTCTTGGCATTCTGCTTGGAAAATATTAACTTCAGCCCTGTCACTGCTAAAATTGCATCAAAACCTAATTTATACTTCTTTGACTTTGGAGGAGGGTTATATTATGATGATTCATTTTCAGGTCAAATTCTTAGTTAAGAAAAAGAACTCACACTGGTTAAGTTCAATGTTCTAAAAATAATTACCAAATGTGGCAACATGTTTTTGACTAACAATTACTTGCATTATTTTCCCTCAAAAAACCAAGAAACAAAATGAAAAATAATTATATTTGGCCTTATTTGAGAACCTATGATTTTCATTTATTTTAAACTTAAAATGGAAGAGTTGGAGAAAATCATCACTAGCTGATGACTCTTAGGTGTTGACAAGCTTTCTCATTTTCCCTCAGCAAATGGAAAATAGCATTACCCCCCAGATTTCATGTTTTTGTTCTATGCTAGAGTTATTCCAGAATATTTATTCCTATATGTGATATCTTAGACCTCTGACTGAATCAAGCCAGGGCCTTCTGTCAATCATTTTGATGTTTGTTCAGCTGTTTTCACTAAGCAGTAGGATCTCTGAGAAATTCAGGGGAGATTTTGCCCCCTGAGCTCAAAATATGCATTAATCACATTCATTTTTGCCATTTCAACCATAAATAATTAGACAATAATGAAACAAAATAATCAAAACTTTAACTTTCCATATTCTTTCCAGGAAACAACTGCGTAAACAGCAAGGTCACATCTGACCTCTGGATTAGCCAAAAAAGAAAAACTACCAGGAGGCAGAGGTGGAACAAGTGTCCATTCTTCATCTTCATGATTTGTTTCTTTAGTACGCCACTCTCAAGGTAGCATAATGTGTTAGTCTGGGTTGACTAGAGAAATAACTCTACAGATTCTTACGTATGTTCGAGAGAGAGCTTTATATCAAAGAGCAATTGTATATTGAGAAAACATCCCAGTGCAGTCCAGATCAAGTCTATAAGTCCAATATTAGCCCATATGTCTGATACTAGTCTATAAATTCCTGGTTAAACTCACTCAGCACATGCAGTGATGCTGAAAGCAGGAAGACCACAGGTCAGTGGATGGAATGTCCTGTGGAAGAATCTCAGTGCTGCTGTGGCTCTCCATGCGGTTCTTTCAGCTCCACGACTCTTGCTGTTAGATGACAAAGACCTAATTGATACTGGACTCCTTCTCCCAACAGTTTCTGCAGCAGCTAAGTGGACTGATGCGGTCTGTTCTACTCAATCCATGGTTGGACTTTTTCTCAAATAGTCTAAGGGCTTAAATGACCTTGAGATAACTAAGATCTTGTGTCTTGTAAAGGAATAGCCAACTGCACCGTTTGGGATAAAGTACCACTGTTTGATAGTTCTGTTTCAAAAGAAGTCAAGGATTTTCCAGCAACCCCAACAACACCAAACTACTACCCAACTATTGAAACTTAGACTGAACTGACTAACTGCTGGCATCCTGCCAAAACATCCTTAGCCATCTACTGACTGGAAAGAAGAAATAGAGGAGCCAAGTGAAGATTGAATGATAGTTGGGTCTTGTGGGAAAGAGCATTGTGGTTTTGGTGGCTCACAAACAGCTCTTTAATATCACTTTCACAGAATATAACATATTCAAAGCCTTCTTCTCAAGATGGAATTGGATGATCTGTTGGTGTGTCTTCTGTAACAAAGGACTGAACTCCACAATTGCGTATAGGAAGACAAGATTTCCCAGAATCCTCAGGAGAAGGCCATGCCCACACAGTGGCTTCATTGGCTATGATCAGACTCACAGGTTAGACTCCACCCCTTCACTCAAGTTGACCGGAAGTTATGTAACTGCCACATTGTCAGATTAAGACAAACTAGGAAGAGAAACCTGATTATTTACTTCTAATATCAGACAGTGAAACTCTATAAAGCATAATGATCTTGTTTTCCAAATGATCTTGATGATGGTTCAGGACCAGCAAGTGCTTGTTTTGTTAAGTTGGATGTGGCAGTCACCTAATCTGGTGTCAATTTAAGGATTAAGAGTGTAAGAGTGGAGTCTAACCTGTCAATCTGGTGATAACCAATGAGACCTGAGTGTGGGCATGACCTTCTCATCTGATAATTCTGAGTAATCTGGTACTTCCTTCTTGAAAACAAGAGACACTCTCTCACTCACTTGGAGACTCTCTACTGACAAGGCTGAATTCCTGTGAGACATCCCTGAGAAGAAGCCACCCTGATGCAACCCACAGAGCTAGAGAAGCCACGTAGAGACTCCTGCCAGCGCTAAGATGCTTACAATGCCACTGGATCCAAAGACTTTCTACCCACTGGCCTGTGATGTATTTTGTGACTCTAAAGAGGATTTTATATATTCGTATCAGACATATGGGCTAATATCGGATTTAGGACCTTGGACTGGATTGGTTTGGGACGTCTCCTTAATGTACAATTATCCTTTATATAAAACTCTCTTTTATATACATGTGTGTATTTAGGAATTTGTTTCTCTAGTCTACCCGGACTAACATACTCAACATGGGTCTCACCCTGTGAGTTATGGGAGGACTCTATGAGTGCTACCAACAATAGAAAGAATATATGTCAATTCATATTTGTTCTTGTCTTTGAATGAAGGCTATGTACTATAATCTTGAAGATGTAAATAATTGAACAGTAGGTACTCAATCCTACTATATCACTTCATCACTGTGATAGTTAAATTTTATATCAACTTGAGTGTGTCAGGATTCTCCCATAATCTAACATAATGAGGTCAAATCCATGATTTGCCTACAAGCAGTTGTGGAAGGAATATGGTAGAGTACTTCCTCTTTATTTATTTTTAATTGTTAATTGAGTGTGTGTGAGTTGGGGTGTGTGTATATTTAAGAGCCTCATCTCAGCATCCAACAGATCAAATCATCCATAAATATGCTCCTTACTCTGTATTCTAACTCCTTCCTCTGATTTCTCTTCTTCCTCCCTTGGATCACTATTTTCCCTTTCATTAGTTAGCACATGTCAACTTTCTAATCTGTTTCATCTTTCCTCCCTAGTCCTCCCCTTCTGGGTAACCTCTAAAATCTGATCCCTTTGATATGCAAGTGTGTGTCATGATTTTTATCTTTAGACTACTGCTCTTATATAATGTTGTTCTTCTGTGCTTGATGAACTTCACTCAGCATAATGTTCTTCAGATTCCATCCATGTCATGAGGGGATTTGTTGTTTTGTCTTTCTTTCTTTCTTTCTTTTTTTGACAAGGATTGCTTTTATTGAGTGACTGCTCAATAGAAATATTGAGGTCACGATGTACAGAGAAGAAAGGGGGAGTTTATTTCTTGGTCTCCTCCTTCGTGGATAGAATTGTGATCTTTCTTGACCTGGAGTTACTCCTCATGGCACTTATGTGCTTTCTTGGTCTTAGACCTGGGGCCTTCAGCCTGGTTGTGAACCTTGTCTTCCTTCAGCTTGTGGATGTGCTCCATGAGAATCTGTTTGTTCTTGAACACGTTTTCCTTCCCCTTCAGGTATAGGTGGTGGTCAGTCTTCTTAGACTCTTGGTATCTCCTCATTCAGGTCACCTGGGACATTCAAGCATTGGCACTAAGTACCCTTTCACTTACCTATGCCCATATGCTTTTTCTTCTGGCAGGTTAAGATGTTCTTTGGCGTCAAGTCCCAAAATAGATAGTCACAGGCTTGTGGGTGACAAGGCTATCTTGGATCAGTGTTTGTATTTTCTGATGGGAATTGGCGATTTAATTGGTTTCACTGATGTCCAACCAGATTTTCTTCTTACCACAGTGAAGGATGCTGAAAGCGAGCTGAAGACTGAGCATATTCATGGCTAAGGCCTCAGCAACAAAAGGGAAGCTCATCTTTATTTTTCAGTAATGCATTATATTCCATTTTTGTATGCTTATGCTCCAAAGTTTCTTTATCCATTCTTCTACTGATATGTATTTGGGTTGTTTTCAACTTCTTGCTATTGTGAACAGTGCATATGGCATGAACATGGGAGCACATTTGTCTGTTCATGTTCTGGCACTTACTTCTCTAGGGAGAAGTTAGTCTGGTTTGTCTAGAGAAACAAAATCAGTGACTCTCATATATGAATAAGAATGAACTGTATATCAAGAAGTAATTTTATACCAAGAGGTTATCCCAGCCCAGTTCAACTCAAATCCAGGCTAATTGGAGCCCCCTTTACATCTTACATTCTGCAGGACAATGCCTCAGAAAAGTGAAGCATGAAACAGGGAGATCACTGGCCAATAGGTACAGAGTTACATGGATTCATGATCAATGAGAATATAGTAGAGCACAGATAGCTCCCCACATGGGGCGACCCCTGGAGGCAGACACAGAAGCTAAGCAAGGAGGAAGGAGAAGGCAAGAGAGAAAATACTTTCCAACATCTCTCATAAAAAGACCACACCCTCAAGGAGGCATCATCAAGTTGGACCTGACTGATAAGTTGGATTCTACCCCTGTACTTTCTTTTTTGTTGTTTTTTGTGGGCATCACTGTCCCCTGGTGGGACTGGGAGGCCCAGCCTTGCTCCTATAGAGCTGCTGCTGGATTTGAACCACCAACCCTGTGGGCTGCAGTCCCGCACACAATCACTACGCCACCGGGGTTCAGCCCTCTACCCCTACACTTTCATCTAGGTAGAAGTTGACATAAAATCTAACTACCATATACTGCTCTTGTAAATTTGACATTTATACACTTTTTTAGTACTTTAATTTATTATTAATTGGGAGTTAATACATATATCATTTCATAGTCCAATCATGTTTTGTACAATTGCTACTACAATCAATTTCCAACATTTTTTTTTCTTGCTTGGACTCCTTAACATTGTCTCCTTTTTCCCCCTCCCCCTCACTGTATCCCTGTACCCCCCCATCTCCAAATCTTTTTCCTACTTGTTGTCTCTATAGATTCATTAATCCTGGGTTTCATATACTGAAAGGCATATAGCATAATTTCAAGATGGAGACGTTTTTAACCATACTTGATCTTTTTTTCATACTTAATCTTTAAACAAAGGCAAAAATAAAATCATGTTTGTGCTTAACAGGATACAACTAAACTGCATATAACCCAAAGTGCAACAGCCCCATTTACTTCATATTCTATAAGCAAATAAAGCAAAAATATCTTATATCTAACAATTGTAGTTCTGTGAACACCAACACTAGAATACAAGAGATATCTTCTTCCAATCATCTCATTCCTACTAGATCTGTTAGGAAATAAGAAGACTATTGATTGGAAATGAGAAGACTATTCATTGGAAATTATGGCAGTCATGTGATCAGTGTCAATTTCATGATTGGGAGTGTAAGTGTGGAATCTAGCCTGTCAATCTGGAGATAGCCAATGAGACCTCTGTGTGGGCATGGCTTTCTCCTTAGACTTCTGGGAAATCTTGCGATATTGCCCCCATGGATGTGAGAGACTTACAGCTGAGTCTTTTTGGGTGACATTGCAGCTGATAAGCCAGAAGTTTGGCTTCCAGGAAGAAATCTCGGAAGAGAAGCCACATAGGTTTACCCTGATGGAACCAGACCTCTGAAGCCAGAAAAGCCACACAGAGACTTCTGCCGGTGCTGAGATGCTTGTGAAGCTACAGAGAGGCCCTTGCCAGTGCTGAGATGCTTCTATCACCATGGATACACAAGACTCTGTACCCAATGGCCTGTGAATGTCCTGGCATCATTGCATGTGCTTCATGTGTCTGAAGAGGAGTTATGGGATCTTATCAGACATATGGGCTAATATTGGACTTATGGACTTGGATTGGACTGGGCTGGGATGTTTTCTCAATGTTTCATTCCTCTTGTATATAAAACTCTCCCTTATATCTGTGTGTGTGTTTATGAATTTGTTTCTCTCTGTCTACCCGGACTTGCACAGGAATCCTCCCTTGATCCACTTATAAGACTAAAGTTTATAAGCCAGCTACTTCATGCCCTTTTCTCTCCCCTTTTGGATAGCTATAATTTCTAAACTGTTCATTCCTATCAATCCAATGCTCTAGCATGTTCTTTAATGTGAAGAACCTTTATTCCAGTTGGCATCTTGTGTGTGCAGGCCATCCATCAAGCCAACAAGCAAGGTGCACTAGCTCTCAGGGTCAGTCATCTTCCTCTTCATTTGGTAGAGTTTTGGCAACTCATTAATAGCCATTCTGAGTTAGGTCAATGTTGGGTTAGTTACAGGTTGGGGACATTAGAAACACCTTGACCTGCCCTTATAGGACTGAGACAGCTACCTTCAAAGGGCTCCAGGGCAATGAGCCATTCCTTGGTTTGATCAAGACACAACCCCACCTCGGAATTTCACAGATGGAGACATCCCTTTTTAAAGAAAAAAAAATCTAATAAAATTTTACAGTTCAAAATGTACAGTTGTTTGGACCTGCTCATGCATCTTCACTGGTTTCTGCGGCATCTCCACCCTTGGTATTCCTGGTGTAAATTATTTGAGCTCTGTGTTTTGAAACCAACTTGATAAGTCCTTTACTAAGCAACTCTTGGAGGGCTGCCCTGGCTAGGAACCATGAATCTTCAGTCACTCAGAGACAACAGCTGAGGTGATAGGCTTAAAATTGGGAACTTCTTTACAGAGCTTGTGATATATAGCTTTGTCAAGCAAGACCAGGTTATTGAGCTTGTTCCGAACTTTGCCTTTGGATAAGGTAACCAGATGTCCCACTTTTTAACAACGTCCCGTGGCATTTTAAAGTTAAAATAAATATATTACAATACTATTTTTGCATTCTATGAAAATTTTCGTTGCTCCATATAGACCTTGGTCAATGACGTTCCACTTAAAATCTGATCACTTTACACCCCACCTCCCACCCCCGCCCCCTTCCTGACCAAGCTCTGAATCTCACCCGGGAGTGCAGAATAAACTTCTCCTTCTCTCTTGCCGGTCCTCACTGATGGTTGTGGCGTGCCAATTGTCAATGGGTGCTGTAGCAAGTTGGGGAGTTTCACACGCATCTCCCTTTACTTTAGACCACTGACTCATTCATATGTTCTCATCAACCCTGGCCTCCTCAGGCTAAGCCATGCCTTAGGCAGGTTCTATCCAATTCTTTAAACTTCAAACAGCGAGCCTGCTCTTGTGTCTGCTCTCTAGTGCGTGTGGACCAGGCCCATGAGTGTCAATGGCCAGCCCCCACCTGTGGATTGTTACGTTTCCTCTACTACTCAAGTGAATCCAGGTGATCACCTCACTAGAATTCTAGGCTCCCTTTAAATTTCAGTCCTAGAGATGGGACTTCTCTGATGGATACAGACTTTTCTGACCTGTGTGCATCCAGAGGTGAATTGCTTGCTCAGAATTTAAAAAGCCGAAGTCACTCTCCCTACTTCCCCCCTTCAGCACTTCTAATTAAGTATCTTTTAAATGCAAATATCCTGACAGTTAATGCAGTGAGTGCTTTTCTAAGCATATAAGTTGGCTTCAAACAAAAAGTCATTTCTTCCTAATGCTCCCTCTTACAAATCTATAACTATGCAAGCCATTTCTTGATAAAAATATTTTCATATACATACACATGCAAGTGTCACTTGCTTTGCTTCTCTTGAGAAGCCAGCCTAATACAATCACCTTACCCTCTCCCCATTTTTCACTTATTTCCAAGCATTTCAGGCCAAATTTGGTTCAATTTCAGCTAAATAAAGGTTCCTTTTCTGCCCCATTTGACATCTCCAGTTGTTCAGTGTTGCTATGAAACTTTAAAACATCCTATGCTTATTTTCTCCCAAGTATTTGTTTAGTGGATTCAAACATACTTGGAGATGCGTGTGAGGCAATTGAATGGTCAGCGTGTACCTCTTAAGAATTCCTAATGTTGCACAATCTAATGAAGGAAAAACAAATGAATAAATATATCATATGACTCATTTGATGACTGTATGCTTTCTTATACTTGCTTTTAATAGACATATAAGGCAATAATGATTTAATAAAATTTTAATTTTTTAATGATTCACTCAGGTGTGGTTTTATAGTTGATATGATTACCTGTTAGAAATGCACAACAGCCCCTCCCCTCTCTGCCTTCTCTGCACTAGGTGCAGCTCGCCTGCCACTTCCCCTCATCCCCTAAAAATGCACGCCTGTGCCAAAGTCGTCTCCACCCCGCCCTGGTCAGGAGCACCTCCCAGCTGCTGAGCGGACCACTGTCTGTGTAGGTGTAGAAACGGCCCGAGACACTGGCAGACGAGCGCTCCAGCAGCTTGACAGTCCCACGTCCCCTGACCTCACTCCTCCCTAATCGCAGCTTCCAAACCAGCATTGTCTCAAGGGACATGGACACAAGTTCATTGGGGCCAGGGCTGCCACAGTTGGGGTGGCGGGCTCTGGAGCTGGCGTTGGGACTGTGTCTGAGAGCCCCATCACTGGTTGTGTCAGGACCCTTTTCTGACGCAGCAGCTCTTCTCCTACGCCATTCTGGGCTTTTCCTCTCAGAGGCCAGGGGGCTTTTCCCCCTGATGGTGGCCTTCCTCATCCTCTTCGCCATGTGAAGGAGCCGTCTCCACCTCCCCTAGTTCTCTGCTCCACGTCTCGTCTGCCCTGTATGTTCCTCTCCCGTTCCTCTCTCGTCTGTCCTGTATGCACGTCCTCGGTCAGTCTGGGGAAAGTCATTGACTCAGGGTTTGACAGAGGGAAGACAAATAAATACTGTATTAATAAAAATGTTTCTTGAGGGAAAAAAAGAAATGAAAAATAAATTGATAGACTGAGTTCAACCCTCCAGTGAAGACTTAATATTTTATTATATATAAAGTCAATATATAGTTATATATATATATAATCAATTTAAGTTATATATAGTCAATTTATTTTTGGTAATAGGAAAGATCAATGTATTTAATACGATATTATTTGTTGCTAATTACCAAAGAGAACATGACACAGATTTCTACCATCAAGTAAGTATTTGGTTCTAGTGGAAACAAATATGGGGGGGGGGGACAGGGAGAAATTCAGCATATATGTAAATAAAAATACTCTGTAAAGAACATTTTTTAAAACAACAGATATACATTAGGAAATCAGAAGAGTCGGTGGGCTGGTGTGTCAAATAGCTTTTAGCTGCATCCTCCAGGCGCCTCAGTCTCTCCTAAAAGCATCTGCAGTCTGATCGATATCAACAGACACCCTTCCCTTTGGCTTTGGTTGAGTTTAGTCAATGTTGAATCAAAGGTGATCTGAGAGAAAGAGTAGATGAAATAAAGTTAGGCACTTTTTAGAGACCATGGAACAAGAGTACAAATAGAGGCCAGGTTACTAGATGCCTAGATATTTAAAATGAATTGTTTACAAACAACCTGCCTAAATAATATATGAAGGTAAGTAAAAATTTATTGCTATATAAAGTCTTAGAAGTCAGCAGGGGGAGCAGAGTGATGAAACCCCAGGGGAATACCAAAAATAGTCTTTGGAGACAGAGTGTGGCAATGCATTAGACTCGACTGGAAAACACTCATAAAGGCCAACAAACAGATCTTGAACTATTTATAGGCTTTTCCATTTCTGTCAGTGGCTTTCTTTTTGGTAATGTTATTTTCTTTTTGTTTTTGTTGCTGTTGTCTTGTTGGTTTTGACTTTCTTTGTTTTATTTAGCTTTGCCGGGCTTTGCACGTATTAATGCATCTGTATGTTTATCTAGATAAGATAGATGGGATAAATAATTCAGAGATGAAAATAATGTGATCAAAGATTCTGGGGGGGGGGTGGTGATACAGGAGGAGAGGTGGGGGAAAGTACGGGGGGGCGGTGTTGGGCAAGGGAACTAAGTAGTTGAGATAGTTGCAGAAAGTAGAGCTCAATTAGGAAAGAAAAGTAAAGAAAGACTTTATTGAGATAGGGAAGAACTTGGGGGTGAGGGTGCGGACAAGGGAGAGCAGGGAAAGTGATGACAGCATTGCTCCCGGGCAGTTGTGCAACCCAGCACGTAGGTGATGGAAGCGTGCCAGTCAGTGAGGCAGTGGGACTATATAGGGCTTGTACCAAGGATGTATGTACTGATAAGGGGAATGAAGCTTTTCTGCAGGGTCTGAGTTAGGATATGGTCTGTGAGTAGATCATCTTTTCTTTGGCAGACCCGCTCCCTGGAACACTGAGAGCAGAGGCTGTACAGACTCAGTCCATAGAGATAAGCTCTGTAAAGGCGCTGTCTGGTCTGGAACCAGCCCAAACAGGAACAACAAGTGAATTATAATAAATGGAAGGAAAGTCGTTGCAATATGCCTAGTGGGGCCTATTCGAGGGCAATGTAGCAGTGAGGAATTACTAAATCCAAATGAAGGTCAAACATGATGGTGGGACAAGAGGAAAGTAAAAGGAAATAGAGGAAAGAACCAGGAGGCAAAGGACATTTATAAATATAAATACAGGCATGCACATATGTGAATACATATATAACAAGAAGGGAATAGAACTATGTACTCATATCTATATGTTAAGAATTAAGGTTGCAGATGGACATTGGACCTCAACTCAATACTCCCTTAACACAAGAACACTTTTGTTCTAACAATCTGGCATTCTGAGATGCTCACCTTCTGGACACGATCACTGAAGACAAAATGGATGCAAAAGAAAATGTGCTGAAGAAAGCTGATGGTGCCTGCCTATCAAAAGATGATATATTGTCTGGGGTCTTGAAGACTTGAAAATAAACAAGTGGTCATGTAGCTCAGAAGCAACAAAGCCCACATTTTAGAAGCACATCAGCCTGTGTGATCGTGAGTTGTCAATGGGATCAGGTATCAGACATCTAAGACCCAGAACAAACCATATCCAAAGTAAAAGTTGGGACGGGGGAGCATGGAGTGGAGACCCAATGCCCATCTGTAGGCAATTGGACATACCCTCACAGAGGGGTCACAGGGATGAGATGAGCCAGTCAGTGTGCTATAGTCCCAATGAAACACACAACTGTCCTCAAATTCTTTGTTGCTTCCTTCAGCCCACTGTCATGACCTCAATTCTACCTTACAAATTGGATTAGACCAGAACATGCACACTGCTATAGATAAGAGCTGGAAACACAGAATAGATAACCCCCTCAGGATCAACAATGAGAAAAGAGATACCAGTAGGATTAGGGAATGGTGGGGAGAAACAGGGAATCAATCACATGGATCCAACTAGAACCTCCTCCCAGGGGGGTGAATAACAAAAAAGAAGGCGAGGGGTGGCAAAGGATGTTGTAAGATATGAAAATAATAATCTATAACTTATCAAGGGTGCATGAAGGAGGGTGGGGGAATATGGGGCTCAAGTGGAAAGAGAATGCCTTGAAAATGATGATGGCAGCATATGTGCTTGACACACTGGATGAATGTATGAATTGCGATAAGATGTAAGAGCCTCCAATAAAAGTATTTAAAAAAAAGAAAAAAAGTATTATGAGCAGAGGTAGGCAGAGTAGAGGAATCCAATGGTGCTCAGCTACCAAATGATAAAGTGTCTGGGATCTTAAAGTCTTGAAGGTGAACAAGTGGCCATCTAGCCCAGAAGTAGCAAAGCCCACATGGAAGAAACACACTAGCCAGTGTGATGACAGGGGGTTGAAGGGAGAAGATATCAAGCATCGAAAAACAAGAGGCACATCACTATGAATGAGGGGTAGAGTAGGGTGGGGACCCAAGGTCCACTTGTGGACAATTGGGCACCCTGTTATAGGGGAGTCCTGGGGAGGAGACAGGCCAGTCAATGTGCAATTAAGTGGTAATGAAGCATAAAATTTTCCTCTGGTTCCTGAAGGCTTTCTCCCCCCAACTATCGTGGTCTCAATTCTACCTTACAAATCCAGCTGGACTGGAGGAAGTACATTGGTAGAGATGGGAGCTGGAAATACAGGGAACCCAGGACAGATGAACCTCTTAGGGCCAGTAGTAAGAGTGGAGCTACTGGATGGGCGGAGGGAAGATGGTGGAGAGAAGGGGAGCCAACCACAAGGATCTACATATAACCTCCTATAGGGAGGACAGACATTGGAGGAGTGGGTGAGGGGAGACAAGGGCAGTGTAAGATATGACAGAACAATAATAATTTATAAAGTATTGAAGGTTGGTGGGGGAGGAGGGAGCAAGGATGGAAGGGAAAGAATGAGAAGCTGATATCAAGGGCTCAAGCAAAAAAGCAGATATTTGGAGAATGATGATGGCAGCAGGCATGTGAAGGTGCTTGGCACCATATATGTATTTATATACTGTGAAAAGTGATGTATGAGCCCCCAATAAAATAATTTTAAAAAGAAATAAATAAATAAGATTAAATTAAAAAGAAATAAGTATTGCACAATATTTAAAAAATCTTAGAAGTCTTTATTAAACAAAAATTACCAAATTTTAAGCTGTTATTTCTCCACATACCTCCATTAGGTCTGATTTTGCTGTTTTTAGGTGCCATTGAGTCAGTTCTGACTCAGAGTGGAAGCTGCCCAGTCCTGTACCACCCTCACGACCCTTACTGTCCTTGAGCACCCACTCTATCAACCCATCGTGGTGAAGGCCTTCTTTATCACTGCCCCTCCTCTTTGCCAAGCACGATGCTTTTCTCCAGGAGCTGGTCTCTCCTGACAATATGTCCAATGTTTCTAAGATGAAATCGCCACTTTCTTCCTCTAAGGAGCACTCTGACCCTACTTCTTGTAAGTTAGACCAGCTTATTCTTTTAGCAGTCCATGACACTGTCAATATTTTTTGTCAGCACCACAATTCAAATACGTCAACCTTCTTCAGTCTTCTTTATTTCATCACCAAATTTCGCTTGCACCTGAAGCAACTGAAAATACTATGTGTTGGGTCAGGTGCACCTTATTCCTCCAAGTAATGTCCTTGATGTCCAACAGAAGTCTTGTGCAGCAGAATTACTTAATGCAGTACATCTTCTGATCTCTTGATTGCTGCTTCCATGAACATAGATTGTCGTTTCAAGCAAGATAAAATCCTTGACAACTTCAACTTTTTCTCCATTAATCATCGTGCTCCCTAGTGGACCAGCTGTGAAGATTTTGGTCTTCTTCTTTTTGTTTTTTGGGTTTTTTATGGCATCAATGCCCACTGGTGGGAGAAGAAGGCCCAGTCTTGCTCCTGAAGAACTGCTGCTGGATTTGAACCGCCGACCCAGTGGGCTGCAGCCCCGCACACAACCACTACGCCACTGGGGCTCAGCCCAATTTTGGTCTTCTTTATATTGAGTTGCAATCCATCTAAAATGTTATAATCATTGATCTTCCTCAATACGTCTTCACATTAAACAAGTAAGGTTGTACCATCTGCATATCACAGCTTGTTAATAAACCTCCTTCCAATTCTGATTCTACATTATTCTTCATATAATCCAGCTTCTCTTATGATTTGTCCAGTATACAGATGAAATAAATCATTGTGCGAGGATAGAACCCTGACACATACCTTTATTGATTTTTAAACTATGCAGTATTCTCTTGTTCTATTTACACAGCTGCCTCTTATCCACCTGCAAATTCCTCATGAGCACCATGGAGTGTTTTGGAATTCCCATTCTTCTCAAGGTTCCACAGTTTATTTTGTTCCAAACAGTGACTATGCCTCAGCATAGTCAATAAAACACAAGTAAATATCTTTTTGGTAGTCTCTGCTTTGAGCCAAGATTTATGTGGCAGTTACGGAATCTGATGTCAATACGGGACTTGAGAGGATTAAGAGTGAAGAGGTGGGGTCTAGAATCTCAGTTGGGTCCCAAGCAGTGAGGCCTCTGTGGACGTGTCCTTGGCCTGAGGATTTTTGTAAAACTCTGGTATTTCCTCCTTGGAGACAGGAAAGACTCTCTCTCACTACTTCACTTCCTTGGAGACTCTCTTCTTACAAGTCTGATTCCCTGTGAGACATCCCCGAGGAGAAGCCACGTGCACTCATTCTGATGCAGGGAACCCTGGAGAAGCCATGTCAAGACCCCTGCCAGCCCTGAGATGCTTACAACACCATTGGATCCAAAGACTCTCTGCACCGGACTGTGGTCATTCTGCACTCAGTGTCATCGCACGTGTTTTGTGAGTCCGAAAAGATTAGCATCAGACATATGGGTTAATATTGGACTTATGGCCTTGGACTGGACTGGGTTGGGATGCTTTCTTAATGTACAATTACCCTCCCCCCCCCTTTTTTTTAATAAAATTATCTCATACACATCTGAGTTTCTATGGATTTGTTTCTTTATTCTACCTGGACTAACAATCTCTCTAATATCAATAATGATATCTCTTCTTTTTTCCAGATCCTCTTCTGAGTCCAGTCCTGCTACAACTATTTTTGGATGATTTTCAATAAAATTTTACTTGAATGTGATAATAATGATACTCCTCTATAATTTGAAGTTTTCTATGGACTATCTTTCTTTGGAGTGAACACTAATATGGATCTCTTCCAGTCATTTGGGCAAGTAGCTGTTTTCCAAATTTCCTGGCATATACTTCCAATGCTTCATAAGCTTCTTGAAGCATTTCAATTGGTATACCATCAATTTCTGGAGCCATTTTTTCTTATACTAAGACCTGCAATGCATCTTTAGCTTCTTCCTTCAATAACATAGGTTCTTATTTATATGCTACTTTCTAAAATGGTGGAATATTGATTATGGTAGTTCTTTTTTTGGTACAGTGACTCTGTGTATCATTTCTATTTCCTTTTATGTTTCATTAATTTAATATTTCCTATAATACATCATTCAAAATTTTGCCCATAGAACCTTTCAATACTTCAACTAGAGGTTTGAATTTTTTTTCCTTGAAGCATGCTGTTTAAAGCATGCTGGACTTGTTCCTTCTTCTTCTTCTTCTTCTTTTTTTTTTTTTTTTGCATCACTGCTCCCTTGTGGGGAGCAGGCCCAGCCTTGCTCCTGGCCTTTTTGGTTTTCTATTTTTAGTCTTTGCATTTCTCCTATAACATTTGAGTTTGTCTTTTCAAGCTGCTCTTTACATTTTTCTGTTCAGCTCTTTGACTTCGTCATTTCTCCCCTTTGTCTTAGCTACTCTATGATCAAGAAGAAATTTCAGAGTTTCTTCTGACTTCCACTTTAAACTTTTCTTTCTTTCCTGTTTTTTTAATGTCCTTTTGCTTTTTTTCACAAATGATGGTCTCATATTCTTTCACAACTCATCAGGTCTTCTGTCATCAATGTTCAATAGGTCAAATATGTTCTTAAACATATGTTCTTAAAATATGTTTAAAGTTCAGGTAAGGTGGACTTGAAGTCATATTTGGGCTCCTGTGAACTTGTTTTCATTGTCTCCAAATTCAATGTGAACTTAAGCAATTGATAATCTATTCCATAGTCAGCCCCTTGCTTGGTTTTAGCTGCTGATATTGAACTCCGTTGTGTGTTCTCAGAGATGTAGTCAATGTTTCTATGTATTCTATCTGAAGAAGTTCCTGTGTATAGCCACCATATGTGTTGCTGAGCAAAACTTGATAGGAATAAGTCATTGGTCTTCCAAAATTCTATCATTTAATTTCCAGCTTTGTTTCTATCACAAAGGCATTTTCTAACTACTCTTCTAACTTCGTTTTCAACTTTTGCATTCCAATAACCCTTAATGCATCTTTATTGCATGCTTGATCAATTTCAGATTGAGGGTGTTGGTATAAGCTTAAATTTCTTAATCACTAGCGTTAGTGGCTGCTGCATACATTTGAATAATAGCTGTAGTGATTGAATTTTCTTGAAGGCAAATAGGCATAATCCTGTCAAAGACAGCATTTGGGCAAGTAGCTGTACTTCAAGAGAAATCTTGAAATATGTCCTTTTTGCTTATGAATGCAATGCCATTCCTCTTGATTGTGTCATTCCCAGTATAGTAAACAATATGATTTTCTGACTCAAAATAGTAGTCAATTTCAGCAGGCTAATGCCTAGGATATCAATCTTTCTGTGTTGCATTTCATTTTTGGCAGCTTCCACTTTTCCTAGATTCATACTGTGTGCATCCCAAGTTCTGATTATTAGTAGATTTTTTTCCAGCTGCACCTTCCTACTTGAGTTGTGTTCCATCAGCAAATGGAGATCCCAAAGAATCCACTCCAACAGGCTTTCTGCGTTCATGTCACCATGTTTGACTCTACTTTACTGGAGCAGCTCCTCCTCTGTATTCAGTTTGAGTAACTTTGACTCAATGGGCCCATCTGCTAGCACCATTTCAACAACGTTATGCTTCAGTATCTGACAATATTTTGAAGGTATGGATAAGGTTTCCATGGCTATTTCCTCTAAAGCGGACAGCCGATTCATTCTTCTTAGTCTGTCTTTAGTGTTTTTTGTTGTTGTTGTTGGGCCTCACTGGCCTCTGGTGGTGGGAGTAGGAGGCCCAGCCTTGCTGCTGCATTTGAACCTCCAACCCAGTGGGCTGCAGTCCCGTGCACAACTACTACGCCACCGGGGCTCAGCCCTAATCTTGAAGCTAAACTGAAATCTGTTTCCTTTTGTTTTGACCTTGCTGGTATTTGAAATACCAATGACATAGCTTCCAGGACCACAGCAACACACAAACTACCACAGTATGACAAATTGACAGGCAAGTGGATGGCCATCTATGTCTACTTTCTGAAGGTGTGCTCCCATTTCCAACCCATCCCATAAAGAATTCTGTGCTCTCTGATTATTTGCATACTGCACATCAATATGGCAAGTTTGGCATTCTGAAAGGACTTAAGGCATTCCTTTTAAACATTCTTAACATTTTGGGAAAAGAAAGAATTCTGAAGGGGCAAGACGGAGGCTGTAGTGTAGATAGAGCCACGTTTCTTAAAGGCTTCTAATAGATTAGCCATTGGTACTGTGTTAGGTTGGGTTAACTATCAAAACAAACCCAGTAACACTCATATATATGAGAAAGATTTATATCAAGAAGTAATTGGATCTCAAGAAAACATATCAACCCAGTGCAAATCAAGGCCATACGTCTGAAATTAATCCTTAACTCCTGTATTAGTCCATAAATACCTCTTCAGACTCATGAAGCCACAACCAATGATGCAAAATGCAGATCACAGTATGGTGAATGAAGAGTCTTGTGGATCAAATGGCGGTGGGTGCATATCCAGAGCTCACAACCCTCCCATAGTATCAATAGTGATATGAAAGCAATTAGAGAGAAGGTGTGAGAAGACCACAGCCACAAGAAGGTATAGGCCATGACCTGATTGACAGGCCAAACTCTGCACCTTCATTTTATATCAAGTTGACATGAAATTATGTAACTAATCCAGGTACTCTAAATTTTTTTCTTTCAGTGCAACTTTCCAGGACTTCACTTAAAAATATTTTTTTCCTAAGCCCACATGATTCCTTGTTAAAATATAGGTCTGACTGAGTACATCTGAAGTGGAAAAGCTAATTATTAGCAGCAGGTCCATTCAAAACAAACTGGTTCAAAGTCCTGCTAGAAACAAGACTGACTAGGGAAGCCAGGATCCTTGTCTTCAGAGATTGGATCTAGGAGGAGGAACAGGACCTCTCCATAACCAAACCCCCGTGGCCCTGTGGGCTCATCAATGTGTGGGCTCAAAGCTGGACCTAGTCCCTTCTCAATTGGGACAGGTTACTTATTTTCCAGCTGCTTTTTTTGTAGATTGTTTCTGACTGGGTGTTTTCTTCAACCAAATGCCACTGATCTTCTTAAAGTGGTTCTTTCTACAGAATTCTCTCTTACTTCATCTCTTTGGACTTTCATTATTCTATATGTAGAATATGTCTGGGATGCTATATTATATTTTTTGGATATATTCTAATCACCACTTGCCTAGTCCCTTTACTAAACCTTCAATAAATATCTTAATTTGAATGTACCATTTGTTTCCTGCCATAACTATTTGTGGAAGTTACATACTCTGTTGTCAATTTGAGAGGATTAAGAGTGAAAGGGTAGGGGTTAACCTGTCAATCAGGTCACAGCTTGATGACCTCATTTGAAGGTGCTAAGGAGATAAATAGCTTTCTGGAGGCAGATCACACACTCACTCCTTGCAAAGCATGCTTGTTGACAATACACAGGCAGCTATGCTAGAGCCTTATAGCTGAAGGAGCCATGTGGAGACCCCTGCCAGCGCTGAGATGCCTCTTCGGCCACTGAATCCATTCCAAACACTGGCCTCTGATCTTCCTGCATTTGATATCATTGCATGTGATAGTGAGTCTGAAGAGGAATTTAAATATTGGTATCAGACATATGGGCTAATATTGGACTTATGGACTCGATCTGGACTGGATTGGAATGTTTTATCAATAGTCAATTTCTCTAGTATATAAAGCTCTTTCTTATTCACATGTGCGTCTCCCCAGATTCCTTTCCCTCGTCTGCCTGATCTAACACACTATTCTTCTATTCAGTTTCTAACGTGAGATTTCAAGTGGCACTCGAAATACGTCTTTAGAAGAATTTTAATTTCTAGGAAAGGAAAAGTAGGATTTTAGTCTAACAGGATTGAAAGGTTATGAAATTTAACTTTCCTATCCTATGCAATGCTTTGCCCTCTGTCTTTGATATTTTATTTGATGTAGCTCAAAGAAATTCTTGTATTTGAATTTTTCTTAATTCCATAGGTTCAAACAAATATTGACAATGTTATTAAAGATAAAAGTCTATTCTCAAGAGTATTGAAGCAATAAGTTTCATTGAGGAATTAATTGGCATTAAGGAACACAGAATGAGAATGCTAAATGCTCTAATAGATGTCATCATGATAGAACATAAAAATTGAAGTTTTCAAGAATTTCATTTTACTTAGAGCCATAATCAATGCTCATGAAATGCTCATGAAAGCAGCAATCAATAAATCAAATAATGCATTGTAGTGGACAGTTTTTCACAATACCTCTTTAAAATGTTGAAGAACACTTTGAGAATTAAGACATATGCATACCAAAGTTGGACTGATAAAGTAGCTGAGAGGAGAATTGGTGCATTCAAATTCTGGAGATGGTAATGAAAGTACATTGGGCTGCCAGAAGACCAAACTAATCTGCGTTTGAAGAAGTTCAGCCATTCTACTTCTTAGAAGTGAGAATGGTGAGACTTTGTTTCATGTACTTCAGGATGTGACTTAAGATACCATTTTTACTAGAGAATAAATAACTAGTTTTAACACATCTCATCTCACCTGGAAATCCAGACCTCTCCTGACTGAGCCTTGGTAGAAACAAGAAGACCTGCTATCACTTTGCGATATTTTTGGCTAAGATATTCTGCATTTGGCCTGATCCTCCTGTCTGATCTTCAGATTTGGACCAAAGAGCACCCAACATTAAATGAGACAATTCCTCAAAGTTTTGTTAGCTCTTGTGGGATGTTGCAGTGATGTTCCTCAAGGGAGGAATAGCCGGGGAGAAGAGTTGGACATTTGGGACATCATTAATCTACAACTCGTTGGAAATAATTGAGAATTAATTCTTCTAAAAGGAATTATTGGCATGGTGGATCAGCGAAGAGGTAAAATATCTTCAATGAGATGGATCGACACATTGCTACAATGAGCTCAAAGATGACAACCATGTGAATGTGATGCAAGACTGGACAGTGTTTCGTTGTTTTGTTCACAGGATAGATATGTGTCAAAATGAGCTAGAGGCATCAAACAACAATAGCAGCTTACATTTTTAAGTTCAAGAATTTCAGTAGGCTGAATGGAACCTTAACCTATGATACGGGATTCAATTGTCTATTTCCGATTTCCTTTGCTTCTGGTCATTAGGGTGTTTAAATATATTGTCTTGTGTCTGACCCAGGTGCTAAGGTATAGAAACTTATAGTAAAGAAGCAGCTAATAGAATAATTTGACATCTAAAGTTGGCAATGTGTAAATATGCTTCTTTACAGAAGACTTACTATATGTCCACATTTTGTCATAATAGGATGAGACAAGGTATTTGAAAACATTTACAATATGTTATCTACAATTTCTATGACTGTTGTTTTGTCTCTAGTAATCACAGTGTTCACAGCCACTCTGAGATTAATGTCATAAACAATCTGTAGTTTGTCCTACTGTCTGCTGTAATCTTATCACTTGCATAACTCTTTTCTGAATTCTCTGTTTTAAATCTTTTCTTAAGTTAGATTTCATCTTCTCTTTACCTATACAGACCTTCTTTTTGAGTACCTACTCCTTCAAGTATTCACAGGCGTGTCTCTGTGAGTCAGAATTAACTAGATGGCAGTTTTCTTTTGTCAGTTATTTACACAGTTCTTTCTTTCACCTTTCTATTGACTATCCATTCTCTTAATATTTCACCATTTCTTTTAGGATTCATTCTTTAGAGAAATTATAAACCGAGGTAAATAGAGTTCATTTCCACTCAGAACTTCTATAACTTACTGTAGACCCTAAAGTTTCATTTTTGTTACATTGGCCAGTACTCATTTTAGTGATGTTGCCTCAAATGTTGGACGTGTTTCTGGGTATATATGAGCTGTTTGTTCCAAAAATAGTGCCAGTTCTCCCCATCAGCTATAGTTTTTGAGATACATAACATATGCCATATACCGCTGTTTACTTTGCTTGCCCATAAAAGAATCAGAATATTCCCCACAAAAGGGTCACAATGAAAGAAAGGATAAGTCAACCAGGGTGCAGTAGAGTCTCTGGTTCTCTGAGACACCACCCCTCCCCCCTCTATCATGCATGACCCCAGTCCTGCCTTTCAGTTCTGACTAGACTGGAGTATGTACACTGGAACAGATAAGAGCTCACAACCCATGGAATACAGGTCAGACAAAACCCTAAGGAGTGGAAATGGGAGTAGTGATACCAGGAGAGTAGGGGGAAAGGTGGGGAGCAGATCAGAGAGAGGGAAAACCAATCACAATGATCTATGCATGATCTCCACCCTCCCACCCCACCCCACCCTTTGGGATGAACAACAGAAATGTGGGTGTAGGTTGACAATGGTCAGTGTAAGATATGAAAGCAATAATAATATATAATTTATCAAGGGGTCCTGAGGATGGGACATGGGGTAGGGAGGGAAGATAGAGGAGCTGATACCAAGGTCTCAAATAGAAAGTAAATGTTTAGAAAGTGATGATGGCAGCATATGTACAAATATGCTGATACAATTGATGTATGGAAGGTTATAAGAGTTGTAAAGAGCCCCCAATAAAATTATTTACAACAACTAAAAATAAATTAAATGTCAAAAATCAGGATATTTTGATGTAGTCTTAGCGAGTCTGAGATAGAGGAGGAGCATGCTGGCTTAAAGAAGTTGTGCTGTACTAAAAAATCTAGGTCAACTTATACTTTGCATGGTGTGCTTTGATCCCAAAGATAAATTTGAACAGTGCAAATTACATGGACTTGGAATTTCTCCCAAGTATTGTTTCACCTTTATTAGGAACTGAATAGCAGGCAGTTCCCATGAGTTATGTAAAAAAAAGGGTCAGAAATAAGAAGTACTGTACAACAGGAAAAGAGAGCTTGGAGGCAGAGTGCCTTAGAGGTTTGAGTGCTAAGCACAAGGTCAGCTGCAGCCATTCTGCGGGAGATAGAGTTTGTGCTCCTATAAAGTTTACAACCACACACACACACACACACACACACAAAAGATTTACAGCCTTAGAAACCCTCAGGAGAAGTTCCACTCTGCTTTACTGGGTTGCTCTGAATCATAATCGACTGACTCTTGCAGCCCACAGGGTTGACAGTTCAAATCCAGCAGCAGCTCTCCAGGAGCAAGACTGGGCTTCCTACTCCCACCAGGGCAGTGATGCCACAAAACAAAAACAAAAACAAAAACCAACAAAACAAAACAAATTGACTGACTCACAGTGAGTTTGGTACAATAAATAGATAATCAAATGTTCTGACATCCAAAATGTGTCTGTCAGGGTTCAAGCCCTTTATTAAATTAAAATATTCCCATCTTGTTACAATATGGCATTACTTCACCACCTGCCCAGAGAATCTTGAAGTCACCTCATCTCTGAAACATTTAGCATGAGTTATTCATTGACTTAAAAGTTTAATAAATCATTTTTTGAGGCTCCTAAACAATTCATACATCCATTGTATCAAGCACATTTGTACATATATTGCCACCATTCTTTTCAAAATATTCTCTTTCTACTAGAGCTCTGGGTATCAGCTCATTATTTTCCTTCCTCCCTCACGTACCCTTGATAATTTTCAAATTATTATTATTTTCACATCGTACACTGACTACTGTCTCCCTTCACCCATGTTTCTGTTGGGAGGTGATAGTTATATGTCAATCATTGCGATCATTTCCCTCTCTTTCCCCATCCGCATGGTATCACTACTCCCATTAGTGTTCTGTCTTGGATTTCATGTGTCAAGAGTTCTAATCTGTTCCAGTGTATATGCTCCCATCTAGCCGGATTTGTGAGCAAGAATTGGGGTCATGATAGCGGGGGGTTGGGAGGGAGGAGGAGGAAGCATGATAGAGCTAGAGGAATGTTCCATGTTTCATAGGTGCCATCCTGAACCCTGACTGGCTTGTCCCTTCCTTGTGACCCTTCTGTGAAGGGTGTCCAGTTGTCTACAGATGGACTTTGGGTCTCCACTTGTTTGTTCTGGGTTGCCTAATGCCTAAAACCTGATCCCGTGCACATCTCATGATCACACAAGCTGGTGTGCTTCTTTTGTGTGGGCTTTGTTGCTTCCCAGCCATATGGCAACTTGCTTCTCTTCAGACCCCATTGACTTTTATATATTAAAGAATGTTCTAAAATGTTGACTGCCTAACTTGAAGAGTAAAAACTGGGTGTTCAAAATACTTATGAAAATTGTTATGGAGGATTATTTTAGACACTCTAAATTGCCCTCACACCTCCCATATATGTGCCTTTTCAATTTTATTTACAATTTTCTCAAGCTGTGTTCTGTTTTTGCAGTATCCATTTTGTAACATCAGTATAGATTGCACATCTTCCTATGTCAAAAAGAAAAACCCACCACCATAAAATTGATTTTTACTCACAGTGACCCTGTGGGACAGAGAAAACTTGCCTTTTGGATTTTCACACCTTTATATCAAAAAGGTAAAGAATGACTGGTGGGTTTGACCTACTAGACTTATGATTGGCAGCCTAATTCATAACCAACTAGCCACCATGGGTCTATCTACAATTTCCCTTGGAAGTCCCTGAGCACCTAATTTATTTTCAAATATTTTTTCCTTTTTATTTATTTTTTTTCAAATATTTCCTACCTTTTTTTTCCTTATCTTGCTATTTGTGGGTCTGAATTCTCCTCATATTTAAAACTAGATTGACAAATTAATAAATTAGTAAAACAAGGTAAAAAATATAGTAAATATAGTAAAAAAATATTTAAGAAACTGGAGCTGATGTGGTTCATCCAATGCCATTTTTTTGTATCATCGCCCCAAGTATCCCCAGGAATAGGCCTAAAATTGAAGATTCCATGAAAAAAAATATTGCTATTCTTGGACAGTGTTATCTTTCATATTCTGGCAAAAGTAGACATTCTTCTTTAGGACAAAACTATTTTCTTTTTCCCTATTAAAGAAAAGATTACACACACACACACACAAAAGAAAACATAATACTTGGATTCTGATTTTCATTCCATTCTAAAACTTTCAACTTAGTTCTTATGCTAGTGTTTCTTGAAGTTTCAGAGCTGTGAAATTTATCATAAGTCAGTGAGAAACAACACTTGAGTTATGAGTTGGTCCGGGTAGACTAGAGGAACAAATTTCAGAGACATGCATATGGATATAAGGAATGGGTTTATATTCAAGAGGAACAGGACATTGAGAAAGCATCCCAGGCCAGTTCAGCTCAAAGTCACAAGTCTGATATTAACCCATATGCCCGAAATCAGTCCATAATGTCTCCTTCTGACTCACGAAGTCACAGGTCAGTGGGTGCAGAATCCCGTTGCTGGCAGGGCACTTTGCCTCCATGGCTCAGGGTCCATCAATAGCAGAAGCAACTCATCGCTGCCAGAGGTCTCCATCTGGCCGCCCCAGCTTCAGAGGTCTGGCTCCATCAGGGCAAAGCTGTGTGGTCTCTCTGCCAGCTCCTCCAGGTTCTCGAACACTGCCAGCTTGTCTTGTCCGTGATTAATCGTCTCTGAGACTAACTCCCAACAACTGGGGGAGCTAGCTTCTCATCTTCAAGAGGGAAATATCACGAGATTTCCCAGGAGTCTCAGCTGAAAGCCATGCCCACACAGAGGCCTCAGTGGCTACTCAATGGCTATCTCCAGATTAACAGGCTAGACTCCACCCCTACATTTCAATCATAAAATTAACATAAGCACATGACTGCCATAGTTTTTTAGACAAAATTTAGCTATTGCCAAAACTATTCTTGATATCAGAATTTATTCTGTCGAACTCTTGCCTTTGAGGCAAATTACATAGAATAAGATTAACTTTTCAACCTAGAAATTAAAAGAAGTTATTTTAACATCAAGAAACAAAATTATTTTCTTATTGGACATTGAAATGTTAAAATTGTAATTAATTGGTTATTAAATCTTTAGCTGAAACAAATAAGAGTTTTTTGTTTATTTTTTTCCTAAGAGATTTATTGAACTATAATTCACATACTTAGTTCGATCACATCAAGAAGAGTGGTACAATCATCAACACAATCAGTTTTAGAACATTGTTTTCATTTATTTGTAAGTCATTTTATTGGGGACTTATACAACTCTTATCATGATCAATAAATACATCTATTGTATGCAGACCACATTTGTACATTTGTTGCCAACATCATTCTCAAAACATCTTCCTTCTACTTAGGCTCTTGGTATTAACTCCCCCTGCCTCATGAACCCTTAATACTTTGCTAATTATTATTATTTCGTCATATCGTACACTCTCGGATGTGTTCCCTCACTCACTTCCCTGTTGTCCATACCCCAGGGAGGAGGTTATATGTAGAACCCTGCAATTGGTTCCCCCTTTCTACTCCACCTTCCCTCCACCTTCCTGGTATCGTCACTCTCACCACTGGTCCTGAAGGGATCATCTGTACTGAATTCTCCATGTTTCCAGCTTCTATCCCTACCAGTGTAGATTCCCTTGTCTAACCGGATTTGTAAGGTAGAATTGGGATCATCATAGTCGGGGCAGGGCGGGGTGGGGCGGGGTGGGTGGAGAGGAAGCATTTAAGAACTAGAGGAAAGTTATATATTTCATTGTTGCTACCCTGTACCTTGACTGGTTTTTCTCCTCCCTTGGACCCATCTTTAAAGGGATGTCACTTCATCTACTGATTAGCTTTGTGTCCCCAATCTGTACCCCCACCCCCATTTATGATGATATAATTTTTAGTTCTTTGATGCCTGATACCTGATGCCCGATCCCTTTGACACCTCATGGTCATACAGGCTGGTGTGCTTCTTGTTTGTGGGGTTTGTTGCTTCTGAGCTAGATGACCTCTTGTTTACTTTCAGACCCCAGTCTTTAAGACCCCAGATGCTGTATCTTTTGATAGCTGGGTACCATCAGTTTTCTTCACCACTTTTGCTTATGCACATCTTTGTCTTCAGTAATCGTGTCAGGTGATCATCATGGCATGCCAATTTAATAGAATGAAGTATCAAGTAAGAATTTTAACTACATTAAATAAGTTATCTTTTTATAAGCCTTTGAAAGCTATTTTCTTTGTTACGTATCTTATAGTACAACTTTTTAAATGAACACACTCATTACCAAACTTAAATATTTATTTATCTTTACTCTATGGCATAACAAAGAAAAATTATAAACCTCATTTTAATGGATATCTGTTAACTCAATTTGACAACAGTGGGTTGCCTAAAAATCTTGGGACTTAATTTGCCTTTAAAAAATGTTAAATCATTTTACTGGGGGCCCATACAGCTCTTATCCAATCCATACATCCATCCATTGTGTCAAGCACATTTGTACACATGTTCCCATCATCATTTTCAAATCATTTTCTTGCTACGTGAGTCCTTGGTATCAGCTCACTTCCCCCCTTCCTCCGCCTTCCTTCTCTCATGAACCCTTGTTAATCTAAAAACTGTTATTATTTTTTTTCTATCTTACAGTGACCAATGTCTCCCTTCATGCACTTGTCTGTTGTCCATCTCCCTGGGAGGTGGTTATATGTAGCTCATTGTGGTTGGTTCTCCCTAGTTCTCCCTAGTATCTTCCTAGTATCACTCCTCTCATTATTGGTCCTGAGGGGTTTATCTGCCTTGGATTCCCTGTGTTTCCAGCTCTTGTCTGTACCAGTGTAGCTGCTCTGGTCTAGCCAGATCTGTAAGGTAGAATTGGGGCCATGATAGTGGATGGAGGGGCAAGTAAGCATTAACGAACTAGAGGAAAGCTTATGTTTCATTGGTGCCATACAGCACCCTGACTGGCTCGTCTCTTCCTTATGACCTTTCTGTAAGGGATGTCCAATTGTGTACAGATGGGTTTGGGGTCCCCATTCTGTGCTCTCCAATATCTCTCCTTCTCTCTTTGTTTGTACTTGTGTGCTCTGATCAGACACGTCTCTCTCCCTGAGCTGTAACTTTAGTGCTGTCCTCTGAAGTGCATTCATCAGGTTGGGGTGGGGTGGATATGTACACATAGCTGGGATAGCAGCTGGCCCTGTAGACCTCTCTTTTGGTTCATCCGTAATTCTTGCTATTTTAACTTTATTTTTTTACCCCCCCCCGTCTTAACTTTAATATCTTTCTGAGCCTTGGTCCATTTTTAAAAATAAATCCCTTTAAAGTGGTTCACATAATTCTTATCACTATCCATCCATCCAATGTGTCAAGCACATTTGTGCATTTGTTGCCATCATCATTCTCCAAACATTTGCTTTCCATTTGAGCCTTTGGTATCATCTCATTTTCCTCCCCCCTCTCCCTCATGAACACTTGACAATGTATAAATTATTTTTATTTTTCCATGTCTTATTTGTCCAATGTCTCCCTTCGTCCACTTTTTTCTGTCCATCTCTCAGGGAGGTGGTTATATGTAGATCATTGTGATCTGTTCCCCCTTTCTGGTATCTCTATACTCATTATTGGTCCTGAGAGGTTCATCTGTCCTGGATTCACTGTGTTTCCAGCTCTGTTCTTTTCTGTCCCAGTGTACATCCTCTGGTCTAGCCATATTTGTGTGATAGAATTGGGATCATAGTGGGTGTGGGGGGAGGCAGGATTAAAGAGCTAGAGGGAAGTTGTATGCTTCATCAGGGCTATTCTGCCTTCTGACTGGCTTGTCCCATTTTCAGGAATAACAGTATTCTCATTCTGTTACCCCCTTTTATAATCGTAGAAGTTAGCATTTCCCTGATGGAGATAGATCTCTGACCTCAGATCACTGCTTTGTTTCATGAATCTGATCTTCCCCCTGGGGTGTGTGTTAGGGCAGGTTGACTAAAGAAGCAAATCTTGTATGTATAAGAAATAGCTTTACATAAAATAATAATTGTATATGAAGTAAACATCGCAGCCCTATACAGATCAAGTCTGTATGTCCAAATTGAGCCTATAAGCCCAATACTAGTCCATAAATTCCTCTTCAGACTCACACAGGACATGCAATGATGTAAAATTCAGAAGGTCACAGGGAAGTGTGTGCAAAGTCTTGTGGGTCCAGTGGTAGTGAAAGCATCGTCAAGGCAGGCGCAAGACTCCACATGGCATCTTTAACCTAAAGGTGCAGCAGTGAGAGACAGCAAGTTCCTAGACTCCTCATGAGAAGACATCCCACAAGGAGGCATCATCAGGCTGTGACCTGATTGACAGGCTAGACTGCACCTCTTATGTATCAAGTTGATATGAAATTACACAACTACCACAGGATGGTACTCTGGCTACTACCACATTTGCCTTTGGGGGTTTGCTTCTCTTTGGGTGGTCTGGAGGAAGGCAGGACCCTTAATTTTCAAAATGTCTCATTTAAAGTTGAAGAGATAGGGCTGAGCCCTGGTGGCGTAAGTGGTTGAGTGCCGGACTGTGGCCCGCGGGCTGGGTGCTTCAAATCCAGCAGTGGCTCTCAGGAGCAGCACTGGGTAGCGCCCACGACCACCAGAGGCAGTGATGCCCACCCCCCCAAAAAAGCAAAAACAAAAACAAAAATCTTCCTTATAAGGGCTGAGCCCCGGTGGCGTAGTGGGGTTATGAAGATAAGATATTCTACTCACTCACTGCAACTCTATAGGACAGAGTAGAACTGCCTCTGTGGGTTTCTGAGACTAACTCTTTAGTGAAGTAGAAAAACCAAAATCAAACTCACAGCCATCTAGTAGTCAATTCTGACTCACACCGACCCTCTATGAGTTTCTGAAACTATAACTACTTATGAGGGTACAAAGCCCATTGCCCCCCCTGGAGTGGATGGTGGTTTTGAATGGCTAACCTTGTGGTTAGCAAGCAGTTCAACACATTACCCACTGTGCCACCAGGGCTCAAAAATAAGGTGTACAACTCTCTAAGTCACTCAGTTGGTTTTGCCATTCTGGATATAAAAGCGAGCCACCTCAAAAACAGGAACAGGGATCCTGCAGCACTCAAGAAAGAAGACTATCAGCAGGACATGCGTGAGATTCCTACTTCGAGTGGGGGCCAGACGCCACAGCATGGAGACCCTGAGCCAGAATAGAAGAGCAGCATGGAGATTCGGTGAGTGGCAGACTCCCCTGGCTCAGAGAACGAGAAAAGCAGAGCGCTTTCAGAATAAAGCTGAGTGTCTTTGGACAAAAGACTAACTTGCAGAGTGGGGTGCCTTTTGCTCATTTACCAATTCTAAAGGATCTTTTGTAACATTTGCCATCCCTGTGGCTGATAGGGCCAGAGAGAAGCATGGCTGCTGGCATGATTCAGAAAAGAGGCAGCTGTAGACAGAACGGTGTCCTTAGGGTTTTCTGATCTTGACCATTGTCTGCGGCCCTTGCAGTGAATTACCAAGCGTAGCAGAGAAGTACAGTAGAGTGCAATGAGAGGGAGTTGTTGTCATATAACGTAAAGATGGATGACGTGGAGGCAGGTCTGACCCTTGCTGGAAAATGCTTTGGGCAAGTGTCCACTCCCCAATTCCCCTACAGAAACAGTTCTATGCTTAGCCTAGGAAATCCACAGAAATACGTTTATCCGGTCCTACCGGGTCACTGTGTCAGAATCAACTGGAGAAGGACAGTGAGTTTTGATTTTGCTTTGCTCGAGTATGTAACTAGAGGGAACATGAACATGGGGAGTCAAGGCAAGAGATGGTATTTATGGAACCACTAGTGACACAGTGTGGAAAGGAGGAGCAGAAAAGTCAGCAGGCAGTTTTTTATAAAATCATTTTATTGGGAGCTTATACGTCAAAATACACAAATTTTCAAATTTTCAAAATACACAAATACATATATTGTGCCAAGCACCTTCACATGTCTGCTGCCGTCATCATTCTCCAAATATCTGCGTTTCCTCTTGAGCCCTTGATATCAGCTTCTCATCCTCTCCCCTCGGTCCATGCTCTCCCTTCCCCCACCAACCCTCAATAAATTATTGTCATGTCTTACACTGTCTGCCGTCTCCCCTTGCCCACTCCTTCAATATCTGCCCTCCAGATAGGAGGCTTTAAAAGCAGATTGCCTTGAAAAAGAGGGAGGCAGATCAGATGATGGGGCAAAAGAGATTTCTTGGGAGTTTGCCAGAGGGGTGACTGGTGTTAGACATGAGGTGGGGTTGCAGGGGTTTACCATCCACATTCCGTGGCCTCGATTTCTGCGAAGTCTGCCTTCTCTGGAAGTGAATGTATAGGAGACCCAGTGGGAGGAGTGGGGGTGGGGAGTTAATGGGGACCTGCTGAGGCGGTTGCTCATGAGTTTAATGCGGCCCCAATCTCACAATGAAGTGATTTCCCCCCTCCCAAGGCGCGGTTTGGGATGGAGGGCGGCAAGAAAGACAGTGAAGGGCGACTTCTAGTAAATCCCTCTTCTCCAGGCCCTAGGCCGAAGGTCTTGGCGGGCGTCGGGAGTTTACGAAAAGCGCCCGAGGGTGCAGCCCGGTGTTTCGTGGCTCCCACGGGTCGATGCCTTGACCGAGGGCGTCCTTCTAAAAAGAGTGGGGAGGACGCCGGCAGGTGCGCCGCGGCGCCCACCTTTCCGGCCGTCCGGACCTCGCGGCGGCGGGCGGGCGGCGGCTCGGGCGGGCTGGGTGGAGGCCCGGGCCCCGAGCGGGCGCTGCCCGGCGGAAGCGCCTCTGCCATTGGCTCGGCTGCCCGTACCTGAGCGGCGGCGCCGCGGGGAGCTCAAAGTCCGCAGCGCGGCGCGGCGCGGGAGGAGGCCCTGGGCAGCAGCGCTGGGCGCCCGCCTCCCCGCCGCCAAGATGCCCCTGGGGCTGCGAGCCAAGAAGAAAGGCAAGGGCAAGGAGGCGGCCCGGCTGGTGGAGGGCGAGCGGGCGGCGTCGGGGGGCGTCGGGGGGCTGCCGGAGCCCGCGCCCCGGCCGCGGCTGGTCTTCCACACGCAGCTGGCGCACGGCAGCGCCACGGGCCGCGTGGAGAACTTCGCCAGCATCCAGGAGCTGTACGCGCAGATCGCCGGCGCCTTCGGGATCGCGCCCGCCGAGGTGAGGGGCTGCGCCGCCGCCCCCCTCTCTGCCCCCCCCCCCACCCCCCACCGTCATCTGGCTCCACCGCCTTCGTGGGAAATCGGATGCCCGGGGGCGGGGGTGTCTGATGGACGCTGGGGGCACGGGGAGCGGATTAGCGGGGAGTGGAGGTCCATCCTGGCGCCTGAAGGGCACAGGGCCATCCTCCCGCCAGGAGCCCCGACTTCCCGGGCCGCGCTCTGGTGGCTCTGAGCCGCCCCATGCCACCGGGCAGGTCGTGGCCCTCGACGCCACCCCCCCGCCCCCGGGGGGGAGTTGCCACTCCGGTGTACGAAGGTGTCCAGCGTCTTCCTGATGACACCAAACCGACGCCCACGTGGTCCCTCACCTGCTGTTTCTAGTGTCACCCTGGAAACTTTCTGGTGGTGGCTCTGAGAAGTTTATTATTCTAAGGATGACAGTTTAGGGAATCACACTTTATATTGGCCTAATTCAAGAGGGGAAAGAACGCCGAAATGAGCTCTAAATTTTACATCACACCCTTGAAAAAACACAGACACTTGCTTACAGTAGATTTCGTGCGTGCGTTAGTGCTGGGAAAAGGAATTTGAGGTAGGCGTAATCTTTAAAAAAATCTTTTTGTTGAGCTAGGCGTGATCTTTAACGCACTCGTTTGTTTCTTCAAAGTGCACGTGTGCGGCCACTGTACACGCACCAACTGATCTGCAAATGCGTGTGTGAGAAATGAACAGAAGACACAGATTGTGTCCTCATTCCTCGGAAGCACCAGCACAGAATTGCCTTGGCTAGGAGGCAAGCAGAGATACGCTTCAGATTTTTGTTCTTCATGTTGTTTATCAGGTTTGTTCAAGTGAGACTGGGGTCAAGGCAAAATTCCGATTAGAGATGAAAGAAAGCTGGAAGTGTAACACACTGTTATTTCAGGCTTTTCAGACACTAAAAGGCAAACCATAAACTCATTTTTATGAATTATTTGTATTGACATATTGTAGTAGGAAATAATACTTTACATTTGTACAGAACTTTGCAATTCAAAAACCCCTTTCACCAAAAAAACCTTCTCTAGGACAATTATGTAGGCAAGTAGTCAGTAGGGAGTTTGGACTCTTAATACTTGTTAATCTAGATTCTACAATCTTTCAAACTTCTCTAATATACTTATTTCACAGAGAGAAAATTGAAGGCTTTGATGTTCAGAATCTTTTTTTCTTTTCCAAAATTACTTCTTAGTACCAGGACCTGGTTTCAAATCCAGATTTTTATTCGGGACTTCAAAATATCTAGAGAGCTATCTTATTTCCCAAGTTTTCCAGTGTCTCAGTAGCTTGGAAGCTGTTCAATAATTTTATCTTCTGATATTCTGAGTTGCAAAATGAAGCTCAAGGCATTTCAATGTGCTATATCAGAGTTCATAAGTGGCCCTCATAATAATTAACACTAATCATGTGTACGTAAAATAAATTACATGAATGCAAGTTTTTCATCTGGATTTGAAAAAGAGTTGATAATCAAGGTTGTGTCCAGGATAAAGTTTTGGTCAACATTGTTATTTATGTCATAAGTAACTTAATAGTTAATTTTGAAGTAGAAGTGACTTATTAAAATAAATGCACCCAGTGAAGTCTCATTTCTCATCCTGTTCATGAATGATTTCTGAGATGTCAGTGGGTTCGTAACAGTCTTTCTCTGTCCCTTGACATGACTCACTAGATAGAGAACTCATAAATGGACCTGCCTTTTCTCGGCAGGAGCCCTGGCAGCAAAGTGGGTTGCACATTGGGCTGCTAATTGCATGGCCCTTGGATGAAACACACCGGCTGCTCCACAAGTAGAAGATGTGGCTCTATGCACCTCGACAGATTTGCAGTCTCAAAACCCTAAGGAACCCTTTGGCATGTAAAGGTCGTATGAATTGGAACCAATCAACCTCCAGAGAGGTTTGGGCGTATGTTTTCTCTGGAAAGATAGCATTGCAATTTCAAATACAAGTCTGGGGAAACTACAACTTTTTCCTTAAACAAACAGAAAATGTTAATGAAAGCCTCAGACTCAGCCCTATAAATACTTATTGCCTCCAAAACTACTGTTGGGAGATGGACAGCTCTGGATTACAACTAGCCCACAGTCCTTGCAGGAGGAAGTTATCAAGCTCATGAGTCACTTAGGATTTAAATGATGGCAATTCAGGGTGAAGTCCACAGTGATCATTACCTTGAACCAGATGGCCAGTTGCACACAAATCCCTTCTATCTGATGCCCTTTTGTCTTAAAACTGAGCAACTTGATAAAAATAAAATAGCTTCATCTTTTCTGAAGGAACACTTAACTCATAATTTAAATGCAGGGACACTTTTACTGAAAGTTTAATACTACCTTTTGAATTATTCAGGTTACATGTAAAAGAGTTAATCATTAAACTTCTGGGCTGTAATCATAAATCAGTTAAAGGGGACTTTTGAATATTTGACCATTGTAATTGTTTCACATGGAACTCAGGTCACGGCATGTTTTCTTAAGATAATTCTTCTGTGGAAAGATAATATGAAAAGCTAATGAATTTGAAATAAGTATCTGTTAGAAGTAAATCTCTTTTGCACTTAGAAGCTTTATGTATTTAGAAACTGAGAACTCAGACAGCTTATGGGATTCAGAAAG
>PVJH01017377.1:0-48054 GCA_004026705.1 Nesogale talazaci | reverse complement strand
TTTAATTCTTCAATTTAGAAAAGAAAGAGAGGTGGTAAGTGGTCAGCTTACAGAGTGATGGAAACCCATAGACTAATAAATCCCATGGAAGCAGAGGAGAGTGATAGTGAGATCTTCTCTGATTGGGGAGATCCTTAAAATATAATTGTTCAATGTGATAAATAAAAAAAATTAAAGAAATGTGGAATATCCTAGGGAAAGGTGCAGCAAAATGAAATAGCAAATCATACTGAAGGAAATCTGAAGTAATTTGGTTTAGCCAAATAGGTTATTTTACAAGGAACCAGAGTAGAGCAGTCAATGCTCATTGCGTGGCTAACTCCAAGATCAGAAGTCTGATACTATCCAATGCTGTGTTGGAGAATGGTCAAGATTTCTACCCCAAGAAGGAGTTTTGATTTCTGAAACTCACAGAGGCAGTTTTACTCTGTCCCATAGGTTCACTATGAGTCAGAATCACCTTGATGGAAATGAGTTTGGGAAAATAAATTGCGTTAGGTGACAGAAATAGTGATCTGAGATTCATTATGCATGACCCAATAGACTTTAGAGTTTGAAAAATTCAAAATTGTAAATTTTAAAGGTGTAAAATGAAAATCCATTAAGCTTTCATGCATAAATATGTCAACTGTGATATTCTATTTGTGCTCCTATAATTTAAACTTAAGGCATTTATGCATTTCATGAAATATAATTGATGCACCCTCATTGCATCATATAGCATTGTATAGAATTGCATGAATCAAATGTTCCCTAATTTTGTCATCAAGCTAAGTAAATATTTATAAAATGTTACAACTAAGGATTGAGCATGATGATTCTTATAACTTTATGTAGATCTCTGCTATTGTGTGTCTATGCAAAATGGTTTTATGATGTTACCACAAGTCATACAGTTGCTAACTGGACATGTTTCAAAGTATCTGTCATATAAACTTACTTGTAGTCAATTATATAATAATTCAGATAAGGTAATGAATTACATATTAATTCAGGTGAGATAAGCTCAAATGTTGTATGTTTGTTCTCTTGAACTTGTTTTAACTTTCTTTACTTTCACCTTGAAGTTACATAATATCACGAGTATCATGCACAAATATCATTTTGCTGAAGATAATTATAAAACAGTAAGATCAGTACATTAATGGGGTAAAACTAAAAGTCCCTGCTGGAGTCACAAGAGGATGTGGAAGAAGCGATATGAGTGGTGTTGTCCGATGGATCCTGGCTGATTGAAGATAATATCATAAGCCATTATTTTTTGTTTTATTGACTATGCAAGGAATTCAACTATGTTGATCTGTTATTATACATGTATCTATAGTACATGTATAATATTGCAGAGACTGGAAATTTCAGAACAAGAACAATCATTGCCATGTAGTTAATCCTGACCCTTAGGAGACCTGTAGAACAAGATAGAATTCCCTTTGTGAGTTTTCAAGACTGTAACTCTTTCCTGGAGTAGAGAGTCTCATCTTTCTCCCAAGAAGCAGATAGTGGTTTCAAACTGCTAACCTTGTAGTTAACAATCCTGAATAAGGTCATCATGCCACCTCGAATCAGTAAGTGTGCTTCCATGATGGATTCTTTCACCATACTTTGCTGAACAAACCATCTGAGAAAGCTGAAGTAAATGAAGGATAATACAGTATCCAAAATGAAGGAAGGCCCACAAACACCCTGCAATATGCTGATGACACAATCCTGTTTTCTGAGAGTGAAGAAGACCTAAAGTACTTACTGATGAATGTTAAAGATTGTAATCTTCATTTGGTTAAAATAATATGCTATGTTAACATAAACAGAAAAAAAATTCCTCACAGCTGGACCATGAGCAGCAACACTATAAGAAGCTGAAAAAAAATTTTTTTTAATTATTTGTGTCCACAATAGACCAATAAAAGTAGCAGTAAGATATTAAATGATAAAAAGAAATAAAATGATATATTACATTGAATAAACATGTTTTTCAAAAAAAAGCACTTCTAAACAGTGATTCTCAAAGTGTGGACTGTGAACACTTTGGGGATTGAACGACCCTTTCATAAGGTCGCCAAATTCAAACCAGGGACAAAATGACAGTTATGAAGCAGCAATGAAAATTATTTTTTAATTGGGGAGACACCACAACGTGAGGAACTGTATGATAGGGTCATGGCATGAGGAAGGTTGAGAGTCGCTGCTTCAAAATGTTAAAAAGCAGAGATGTTACTTTGAAGACTAAGTTTTGTCTGATTAAAGACAGGGCATTTTCAATTGATTAAAGTCAAGGTATTTTCAATTGATTCATTTGTTATCAGAATCTGGACATCCAGTGGGACAGTTTGAAGACATGATGCCTGTGATGGGTAGGTGTGTTATACCAACATGGCCACAGAAGATTGGTGAGTCTGTTGTGACGGCACAGCCAATGAACATGCAGGATGAATTGAAGGGCAGAGATAGGAAGGGCTCAGCGAGTTCCTCCCTCTCTCTTGCTTCCGGATCTTCGGACTAGAGAGCTGCTTTGTTCGTCCTGTGCCTTGACGTACAAGCAACACTACCCGTGGGACACCTAATCGTGGACTGTGTAGCTGTGAGTTGAGGTTCCTTCAAGCCCTACTTTGCCACGCTCCTGGGATATACATCTCATGAGCTGGGGACGGTTGGACTGTGTCATGTGGCTGACTGTTGGTGACCTGCTCTGCTGTTTGCTGCCTGTGACCAGATAGCCTGATTGCTCTACAGAGGACTACTCAGCGGCCCTCAAGACTTGAAGGACTGCCAGTCTTCTAGCTGTCTCATGCAAGTGAATTGCACCGAGCAATCTGTACTGCTTACAGATAGTTAACTGTTTCTTATCTTATATACCTTTCTCTCTATATAAATATATCAAAAGAATTACTAGTGTCCTGATTTTATTTCTCTAAGAGAACCCTGACTGACACAATGTCTTTGAAGTATAGAGCTGAGGAATCGTATTAAATAAGGTGCCATGAACTTGCAGAGGAAAAATCTGTTTTATAGGAAGTACAAGCACAAGGCTCTAAGGAAGGACATTGGAGAGACTTAGTCACTTCTTTTGGATGTAGTCGTATGAAGAGGGTTAAGTTCTAATCAGAAGACTTCATATTTTCTTCGAGAGCTAGACAAAAATGGGACTTGCACTCTAGTTGGAACAGTGAGCTCAAATGACTGTAAGAAGGATGCACCTCCAACATCTGTGGTACATAAGGCCCTGATGAGTCAGACATAGTGGCATATTAGAGCGCATCTAATAGCAATACTATTCATCAATTGACCACATAAAATGGCCGTGATTTGATTTGCTCATTATGAAAGCTAAAAAAATATTCGTCTGAGCTGCATTGAACAATGAACCTCAGTAATTAAATTATGGCTAATGATTCATTATTGTTTTAGATGTTATATATGAAATTAGATTCTCTCTAGGAGAAAAAAATTGATGTTTGCAATATCCTTACTCTCCTCAGTGACTCTGTTGTGTCTTACTTATCAGCTGGTACTTTGAAAATATTCCATATCTTTCTACTTTGATTCACAGATCAGGTCAAAACCTCAAGGGTGTCAGAGAGGAAAACTGTCAAATGGACAATGACACATGAGTGACTGAGAGACCTTGAGTGTGAATTCCTTGTGGGAAGCAATATGAGTATGTTATCATCAGTGACAAGGGTTTGAGATGGCAATGTATTGAGATAGGAAGTCATTTTAAATGAAAGACTATGAAGAACACTCCAAATTTGATAAGTATGTTTTCTATAATGGATAAGGCCTTTCAAAAGAAAAGTCCCATACAACAAAATGCTATTTTTTTTCTTTAACAATAATAAGGTTGTAAAACACTGGGAAAACTTGGGTAATGAAATTAGCCATAATCTGGTTCCAGTAGTTTAAGTCTCATCTAAGTCATGTGCCATCTCTGGGTTTTAAGAAAGTCAAAAAATGTGCCAACATCCTCATTTTCTCTTTTTCTTTTCTTTTATTCCTAATTAATAATTTGAGGATAATACTACCCAGCTCACCTTAGCTATTGACTTGTTCTAAGGATTACTTGAATGTAAATTCACTGACTGTGAACTGCAAAGTTACAAGGATCAAAGTTATAGCTGGTCTAAGGTTTTAAATTATGGTTGTGAGTCTCAAACAAAGAGCATTCTTTTGACTGGCCTAGAAAAAAGTTAATATCTGCACTTCACCAGGTACATTGTGCTCACGTGTTTAGCCTGTCAATTGGAGCACATTTCTGATAGTCCCTTCTTTGTGGGTGTGACCTATTTATAAGGTGGGTCATAGGAACCGCTCCCTCTCTCCTTATCTTCCTGATGGCAAGCCACCCTGAGACCTACAAGAGCCTGGGGATGCGTCCACTGCCATGGGATCCTCAAGACTGAACCCATCAGTCTATAATCTTCCTGCATTCTGCATCACTACATATGACTGTGTGAGTACTTAAGGACTTGTGTTGGCCTGGGCTGGCATATTTTATTGATGCATAAATTCTTCTTCATGTAAAGATCTTTCTTACACATATATGAGCACACTGGATTTGTTTCTCTAGGAAACTCAGCCTAACACAGGGAAGAGGATGTGACAGTCCACTTCCATAAAGATTCTTTCTTGGGTCACTCTGAGTTAAAACTGACTCAAAGCAGACAGCTTTTCTTTAATATGCAGAAGAAGACATTAAACAACCAAATCTCTCTGGGAATATGAACCTAGGCTTTCATCTATCTAACATTTATTTAATATGGAAAGACTGTACAATTCAAAGAGATATATACAACATTTTGGAAAATGATGGACAACCATAAATGTTCCATTGTTTTTTTCTCTCTTATCATTGTACCCAGAAGAAGTAACAAGTCAAGTCATCTGCACTTCATAAAACAGAAAAAAAATAATTTTCACTAGGTTAATTTGAATCATGGATTTCTGAATCATTCCCATGCAGTTATTCACCACACGTGTCAGATAGTACAAGATTTTAAAGCTATTCTCCATCTCTTTTGAGTCCATTTTATGTGATTCCAGATAGTATCCTGATATTTTTGTTGTTTCAACAAGATGAATAAAATACACTTTATGACCTAATCCGTATATGTTTTGGACTGCTTCCCTCAGAGATGCTTGGTGAGACTTTATCAAGGGGGATTTTGTAGAGTTTAATACAGAAAATAAAACCAAAAATGTAAGCATTGAAAGTAAATTACTTTGAAAAAGGTGTAAATCTTTTTTATCCATCTGTCTATATTTAATTTCTCTCATTTTAACATGCAAAATGATGCGCCTTTGCAGAAAAGGATTATATTTCTGGATTTTACATACTTATTATGATTTCCCAAGCAAATAGAATGCAATCATTATAATCATCATTGTTATTGTATTGCACTCAAATCATTATTCCTGCCTCAGTTATGCTTAAAAGTTTGCTGTAGAAAATCCCCTATATTTTCTGTAAATCACCAATGATTCTGAAGCACATCATTTAGATTATGTGTACAATTTGGAATATGTAGACAGAAAGCATTGGTTAGAATGGCTTATATTCACACATAGATTGTTAATTCCTTGCTCTGAGAACTGAATCTAAGAAAGAATCTAAAACAGAGAGACTCAAGGTGATATTGCAGAGAGCAAACAAATCACAGCCATTGTGTTTATGAAAAGAATTCTAACAGCCAAATTTACGTCCTTCTAAGTATTGCTTGCTGTTGTTGTTCTTCTCTGGGAGAGAACTGCCATTACGTCTGAGAGTGCTCCCCAAATCCAAGACAATGTTGTATTTTTATCTTTTCTTCAGAAGAGAAGAACTCTCACAGATCATCATCTTACTAAAACTCAAACTATCCTTTAGAACTGTACTTAGGTTTGTTTGGACTTTTGTTTGTTTGTTTTTTTGTGCGTATCACTGCCCTCTTGTGAGAGTAGGAGACCCAGCCTTGCTCCTGGAGAGTTGCTGATGGATTTGAACCACCAACCTTGTGGGCCACAGTTCCACACACAGCCACTACGCCAGCAGGGCTCAGCCCCGTACTGGAATGAAAACATTGTCCCACTATAGTTTTTATTTGGCTCCATCTTTCTAATTTCTTTAGGATACTATTTCATTGCCTGCACTTTTTCTCTTACAAATGGAATCAGAGGATTGGATGCATTTTCTTCTTCTTCCCTACCAAGAACTCCAGTCCTACTTACTTCTCAGATTCTTGAATATTCACCAAAGGATGCAACATTTTGATTAGAAATGCTTTCTTAACCTTGAGGCTTGCTCTTTTTAAGTTTCAAGCTGCACAAAATGGCAAAAGAGATAAATGCAAGAAACATGCTCTTCCCTGAGACCAGCTTCATCAGGGAAGAGTTCAGCACCATCGTTGTCATTTACACCCCTGTCTTTACAAATCCCTTCTATATCATTTTCTGTTTAGTTGAAAGGCCTAATGTGAGTTCTGTTGAATTAGACCTGAATGCCTTGGCCGTGGTGTTCTGCACACCTCTGCCCTGAGCGCCGCACAAGAAAGTAGCTGCCGCTGATGTCAATAGAGGCCTATGAAGATTAATGGGGCACCTGAAAAGCAACAAGGACTTTGAGTGATTTCAGGGATTTCAGACCACAGAAATCAATTTTCCTGAAAATGCCCTTGTTAATTTAACTGATAGTATTTGACACTCCCCCTGCAAACTGCAAGCTGCAAGTAAGCCTTAGAATCAGGAAGTTACTTTGCCGAAGGATGTGAATAAATATCCACAGGCAGAGAGGAGGGTTCCAACATACGGGTTTACGTATGCCAACTTTTGAGCCAAGGTGTGGAAATTGATCACGTCTTATCTTCCAACCAGCTGTGTTTTCTTGTAAAAATATTTTAAAAGTCAACTCTTAGAGAGAGGAAATCTTTCAGAACAAAATTAAAAGAAAGTAACTGCTTTCATCACCCCCTGTCATAACGTATAATCAATGCTCCTGAACATCATTAATAATTTCAACTCTATTACATTCCTAAAATAAAACATTGGGATCCAGTGGGAAAGATTGCTTCACAATTTCAAAATAAATAAAATATAACTCTATTAACATTAAAAAGTTAGAGAAAAAGTATTTAGATGATTTGTTTATCAATAATTTTACATGTCCTAATAAAATTTGTGAATTATTTGTAAGTTATTATTTCTGTGTCATAGACATGAACATAAGATCACTGTGATTGAAATATAATTCTTCAAAGATGTATTTTAAAAGTTTTCATCTGTGCTTGAGGTCATTTTCAGATGATTCTATTCTAGCACTGAGACTTAGAAACTGTTCTTTCCAGTATTTGTGAAATCATCATGTAAAGATTGTTGGAAATGGAAGCATTGAGAAACCCAGACGATGTAGATCCTGCTTCCCAAGCACCTATGCCCTCCCAGAATAAGTATCCTTTTAAAAGTCTCATTGATCTTGGATTTGACATCCCAGGTCTACTAATAAAATATGACATGATTTTTCACTCTGGTAAAGGTCAATTTACTGCAAAAGAAAATGCAAATCTTTCCTAAGATAGGGCTGTGACCTATTCAGAGATTTCATGAAGTTCATCAAACCTGCCCATTTTCACCCAGAACTCCCATTTTCAATTTCATTATGGTGTGAAGCTAACCGTTTCAGTGGTTTATGCTCCTCGGAAAGACTACAGATATAAGTGTGTATACACGAACAACGTGACAGCAGGTGTCACTGTCTGGTGCACTGCTCTCTATTTTTTCTCTCTCCAAATGCCCCCTCCCACCTCATTCTTGCTCTCCCTGTCACTCTTCTGTCCCTCTGACAGGATCGTTTCCTCCCATTCTGTGTAGTTGAATTAAACCACCACATTAGAGTAGTTCGCAGCCCGGTGTAGAAAACTTTGTCAAGCAGCAAATTTGATCAAATTTCCTATTTTCTTATTTCTAAGGTTCCCAAGAGACTTTAAACGAAATGGGAAAAAAATCATTTCAGAGAAGAAAAGATGCCAATGAATTGATTGGTGGAAATGCAAAGAGCTACTCTTGCCTCCACAAGTCCCTGAACTACAGAGATGCTGATCTACAGGGGAATGAAGAATTCTCAATGACATGTGTGGGCACACTGTTAGAGGAGGTCAATTTCCCTGTTTGATGGGGATGGGGTGGGTGTGTCTAGGGTTTGGGAGATAGCCCAGTTGTTTCTGCTGGGTATTCCATGTCATATCTTAGAATCAATATGGTCAGCTCTTTCAACACAATATGGAATGTAGAACCCCTGGGAATACCATCCTACTTTGGGTTGGTATCAATTGCCAGGTCAGGAGGTATAGTTATTTGTCTCACCATCTTTCCCATCAGTTGTGGAAGAGTGTGGCAGTTACAGAATGCTGTCAATTTGAAATTTATGAGTGAAGGGGTGGAGTCTAGTCTATCGACCAGGTCATGACTTCATGACCTCACTTGGAGACCCCTGTCATCATTGAGATGCCTCTACCATCACTGGATCCAAAAGACTGGACATGCACTGCCCTGTGATCTCCCTGTATCCGGCCTCATTACATGTGTTGCATCAGTCTGGAGAGGAATTTATAGACTGGTACTGAAATATAGGCTAATATTGGAATTATGGACTTCGTCTGGTCTGGGTTGGGATGTTTGCTCAGTATTCAACTGCTCTTATATATAAAATTACTTCTTATACACATATGGATGTCGATGAATTTGATTCTATCATCTACCTGGACTAGCACAATGAGCTTAAACTCTTCCTCATCTCTCCTCAAAATATCAAACCACATTAGCCCTTTAGGTGTCACATTTAACAAAAAAAACCCTGATGTTTTAATAGAAATATAACTCATGTTTTTAGATAAGTTAATTCAGCATGTTACCAACAAAATATTTGGGGTCATTAGGATACTTTTTGATTATGCTTATACTTTCTCAAAGGTACAACCATCCATGGATGTCTGGCAGGAGAATAATTCCATTACCTACCAAGTTTTGGTCTGTGCACTGAGGACATTACTTGTTTTTCTTAATCCATTCCCAAGAAACTGTGTGTTCATAACATAGGGATGCAAATCCAACACCACACCATCATTAAAGTTAAGTATATTTCCTGCCACACTTTGGAGATGGAACTTTTCATTCCTATTTTTGTTCTTTCTCGCTGGTAAATTGGGATAAACTATAAATTAGAAAAGAGAAAAATAACTCTTTATAAAATAGCCCCTACTGCTTTAGAAAATTGGTCTACTTTGCAAGTGGTTATAAAAAGCAAGCAAGCAAACAAACAAGCAAACAAACAAAAACCTTTCCCCAGTGATCCGTTTTACTACCAGTGAAATCGGCTTGATGACAGTGAGGTTTTCTGTTTTGGTTTGCTTTTGTTTCCACTCAGACGTTGACGATTATTTTATTTGGTTTGTGGTAGCTTCTCCTTTAAGTTCAGTGTCCTCTCTCCCAAGGAAAACCCCCAAACCCATATTGACAGCCATCAGTGGATGCCCTTCAAGGTAGAAGTTCCGCTGTGAATTTCTGACACTGTTCGCCAGAGAAGACAACAGTTACAGTCTCCTAAGCACACTAGGTACTTCTACCATGCCATACAGGGTCTTCTGAGACAGCACTGACTGGGTGGCAGAGAGTTTGTTTTTTGGATTTCCCTGGAAGAGAGGGAAGTGAACTAAGAGGAGAACCAACCATAAATGAAATACAATCATCTTCAAACCCAGAGAGAAAACAAAACAAAACAAAAGTCCCTTCCATGGGGTCAATTCTGATTCATGGAGACTCTGCAGGACAGGGTGGAACTTCCCCTGTGTGAGAAGGGTCACTTATCATCACCACCTGCTGACAGACAGGTGCATAGGAGAGAAAAAGGTTTCTGACATTCCTCATCATCCCTTTCTTGAGTTCTTCTCTAATACAGAAATTATTCTGACACTGAAGACTTTGTGCAATTCCGCAGATAAGAGGAAATGAAATGTATGTTGTTTGAGAAACGTAACATCTTTAAAGTTTGATAGGTGTCCTTTATACTCATAATTTACTCACTATGTACTCATTATTTCTGTTGCTTTCTTCCTCTTTTCCCCAAGTTCCCCTTTACTCTCTCAAATGCAACCCTTAAAAACTTTATCAGTAGTCTCAGAAAGAAGTTCACAACAGAATCTAAGAGGTGATCAGTAGGTTCAAAAAAAGTACAGTCGTGTACCCAAAGTGTGCTTCTTTTTATTTTCAACAGTTATGAGCCATAAGATAATATCATCAGAGTGGCCAAAAAGTTTGGCTTTGACCTGTCAACTGAGTTAAATCTTTCTAGATTCTTCCCAGAAGACCAACAGGATGAAATTGTCTGTCGGCGGTAACGTGGCTTCCTATGACAGTGATAGATGGGGTATGTGACTCCTAAGCAGAATTTGATAACTTGACTCACTCAGACAGAACCCACATCTATACACATAATACAATGTTGATGGGCTTAAAATACCTTACACTCTTTAAGGAAAAAAAAAACATTTTATTGGGAGCTCGTACAAATTTTATCACAATCAATACAAACATCCATTGTGTCAAGCACATTAAAATACCTTATACCTTTAACGGCCATTGTCTTTTTCTTTCTTCTTATTTTTTTGGCAATTTGTAAGAAATTTGACTCATTATACACATTGACAATGCTTTTTAAATTTTTTATTCAATAATAAAATTAAACAATTATTAAGTTTGACAGGCTGTTATTTTCACCAATCTATAAATAAGAACTATTTTGTCAAGATTATCTACAACATAATTATTTAAGGCACCTATAAGGACGTACTATATTTTAAAAGAATCTAAGGCAGTTTGTATAAATACTGTAGAGAGAATGGCAGTTTCTGACTTGCTATTTCTTTCTGGCAGATATAGTTCCAAGTTGCATTTACCATAAACAGGGAAAGACATTACAAGTTTCAAATGTTAATAGCATACTCTAATTAAAAATAAACAGCAATAAACTTTACTTAGAATTGAACAAATCTCTGGTCTTTGGTGACTATATTATCAACTATTTTTCTAAAATATTACACATAATTTATAATTAAGCACAACATAATAATGCCCAAAGAAATAAATGCCAGCACTATATGGTCATTTCAGTTGCAGCTAATTTTTTGTGCTGTAGAGGTATGCTTTAATATAACAAGTGTTATAAGATACCAATTAGATAGATAGCTATTTTGTAAGAAAACTTCTCAAAATTTAGAGTTAATGGGTAAAAAGTCTTCCAAATAAAGGTACACAATTGAGCTTGCCATAATCGTTATGTATCAGTAAATAGGCATGCTTATGTATATTAAAAACACATGTGAATGCAACCTCACTAATAGATGCTAGTAATTTTAATATATTAGCATTTATAAGAAAATCCTAATTACTTCACTTGTATAAATAATTATAATTCATTGATAAAAGAGAGTTTATATATTCCATTAGTTTTGTTCAAACCTTTTGTCCATTTACCTATTTGTTTTGCCTTTTGTACTCTGTTTTTCAATGGAAGAAACTAATTAAGCTATATTCTATAGCAGCATGCAGACACAGGAAAAGCAGTTCAAAAAGTAGAGAAAGCTACAACATTGTGTCTTCAAGTTCAATTGCAACTACTGCATAAAAGGTATCTATCTTAGCTAACAGTGTCTACAGACCCAAGGAAGCTAATTAATAATATTTATCCCCACATTTATTCATACAAATTTGGTGATGAAGAGTTAAATATCTTTCAAGAAATGCCAAGAAATTAAGTTTAAACCTGAGATAATTAAGAAATTACATAATTATGAAGAATGAAATTTTCTTCAGGATATATTCAAATTATTATATGTAAAGGCATTTGAGGAGGCGGGGCAGAAGTTCATTCTAAATTCTTTTTCCTCCTGAAATTCTAGTAGCTATCAAAGATGGAGTACTGTTAATTAATTTTACTATGTCTCTATATAATATATGCTATGCTAAAATTTTTAAAAGATCATTTTATTGGGGGCTAATATAACTCTTATCACCATAAATACATGAATCCATTGTGTTAAGCACATTTGTACATATGTTGCCATCATCATTCTCAAAAGATTTCCTTTCTGCTAGAGTCCTTGGTTTGTATTCCCCTCCTCCCTCATTAACCCTTGATAATTTGCAACTTGTTATTTTTTCATGTCTTACACTGATCAATGTCTCTGTTCACCCACTTTTGTGTTTTCCATCATTGTGGATCATTGTGATCAATTCTCCTTTTCTCCTCCCACCATCCCCTTCCCCTCCTTGTATCCCTGCTGTCATATTGGTCCTGAGGAGTTTCTCTGTCCTGGATTCCCTGTGTTTCCAGGGAATCTGTACCTATGCACATACTCTGGTCCTGAAAGATTTGTAAGGTATGATTGGGGACATTATAGTGGGGGGGGGGCATTAAATATCAAGAGGAAAGTTGTATGATTCATTGTGCTGCACTGCACCAGAACTGGCTTGTCTCTTCCTTGTGACCCGTTTGGAAGGGGTTGTCCAATTGTCTGCACATGGACTTTGGATCACCACTCTGCACTTGTTCGCATTCATAAGAGTTTTGTTCTGAGTCTTTGATGCTTGATACCTGATCCCATTGAAACCTCATGATCACACAGGCTGGTGTGCTTCTTCCATGTGGACTTCGTTTCTTCACAGATAGATGACCGTTGTTTGTCTTCAAGCCATTAAGAAATCAGACACTTTGTCTTTTGATAGCCAAGTGCCATCAGCTTTCTTCACCACATTTGTTTATGCACCCATTATGTCTTCAGCAATCAGGTCAGGTAAGTGAACATCAGAGAATGCCAGGTTATTAGAACAAAATAACCTTGAAGTGAGGGTGTACTTGGGTAGTGACCAATATCTGTCTGCTACCATGATGCTTAACATATAAATATAGGTGCATAGCTCTATTTCCCTCTTGCTATATATATATATATATATATATATATATATATATATACACACATATATATATGCACATGCTCTTTAAAAGCCCATTGCCTCCTAGTTTTATCCCTATATTTCTTTTTACTTTCCTCTTGTCCCACTATCATGTTGGGTTTCATTTAGAGTTCAGCAATTCTTCTAGGTTATATTGCCCTTGATTTATCACTACCAGGCATCCTATGGCCTCCTCACCATCAGTTTTAGATCATTTGTTGTTCCCTTTTCCCTGGGTTGTTAATACCACTTCCATTTCCCCCACCGCCTCCTCTTGCAGAGGCCCTCAGAAATATTGGTCCCCTTACTTTCTCCCCTGGGCTGTTTATCCCCCCTTTCTTATCCAGATAGGCTTTCAGAGAAAAGAATAAACACAAAAACAAGCAGTCAAAATGCAAAACCCATCTATTTTATCCCTTCCCCAAATTTCAGTGAAAACTTCATTTTTGTCTGCCCCCTCCCATCACTGTCCTACTCTATCCTTGTGGAGTCTTTGCCTGGTGTTGATTGATATCAGAAGTATGCCGGCCTCATAGAATGAGTTTGGGAGTTTGTTCTCCCTCTCTATGTTCTCAAAGACTTCATATAGGATTGGTGCCATCTCTTCTTTGAATGCTTGGTACAATTCTCCTGTGAAGCTTTATGGTCTGGGGCTTATTTTAGTTGGGTGTTTCTTGATGACCTTATCTATTTCTTCTTTTGCAATGGATCCATTCATGTTCTTGATGTTCATATGTGTTAATTCGGAAGAGAATTATTTCTCAGGTATTTTTCCATGTTCTAAAAATTATTGAATTTGTTGGAATACAGTCTTTCGTAGTATTGTGCAATTAATCCATTTATTTCATTAAAGTCTGTTCTTACCTCTCCTATTTCATCCCTAATTCTAAACATTGATGTCTGCCCCTTCTTTTCCTTTGTGAAGTTTGAGAATTGGTTTGTCAATTTTGTTTATCCTTTCAAAGAACCAACTTTTGGTTTTGTTGACTGTTTCTATTTATACTTCTGCTTTCCAGTTCATTTATATGTGCTCTAGTTTTTTATAATTTCTTTTCTTGTCTGTTGGAAGGATTTTGCTGTTGATTCATTTGCAACTGCTGGAGGTGCTGTGTTAAGGTGCTCAACTTAATTTTCTCCTCTTTTTAATAAATGCAGGTTTGCATTTATTGCGATTAAGTGACCTCTGGTAGTTGTCTTTGCTGCTTTAGATATGTTGTCATTCTCATTGGTTTCTATGAACTTCCTAATTTCCTCTTAATTTGGACTTTTACCCAGTCTTTTTGGAGAAGTTTGTTATTTATTCTCCAAGTGTTTGCCTCAGTTTTGTTGCTATCATTCATTCTACAGTTGATTTCTAGTTTTATGGTGTTGTGTCTGAGAAGGTGGCTTGACACACTTCTTTGTGTTTGGTTTTAATTGAGCACGGCTTGTGTCCCAGTATGAGGTCTGTTTTTTAATATGAGCCATGTAAGTACATTGGATAAATATATGTGTGTGTGAGATGGTATATCTATATACCATGGTATATATATATATGTATATGTGCATATATACATATATGTGTGTGTATATTTGATGGTGGTCTACACTCTCTAAAAATGTCTAGGGCATCAATTCATGCATTTATGCTGTTCAGCTCCTCAGGTGCTTCTCAACTTACTTTCTTAAGAAGTAAGTTTCTTACTTGTTGATCTTTCTTTGAAAATGGTGTATTGGCATGGCCCACTATCATTGTTGATTCAGTGAGTTCTCTTTTCATCTCTTTTAAGATTTGGTTTACAAATTTTCATTGTAAAATTTCAGGGCCTTTCATTGGGTGCATATATGTTAATTATGTTTATGGGTTCTTGACCTATTGATCCTTATCTCTCTATATATCATGTACCATGAGTTCATTATTGTCAGAGATTAGTTGCCACTCCTGGTTCTTTTTATTGCCATTAGCTTGTAAAATTTTTGCATTTTTAACTATCAATTTTTGTCAGTGTGTTTGATATATGTCTCTTAAAGACAACAGATTGATGAATTTTATAGTCTAATCCTGTGTGGTACTCTTTGTCTTTTAACAGATGCACTTAAACCATTAGCCTTCATTGTAGTTAAATATACATGTAAATTAGTTGTTGTTATCTCAAGCTATTGTTCATCTTCCTTTCTTCTCCTGTATAGCAAGGTGTGTGTAAGGACTTTATTCTTGTTTTAGAATCTCCATTGAATCTGTACAATTTTGGCTACTGTTTCCATGTGTTGGTTTCTGAGCTGTGTTCCACCCTGTGGTGGTTTCTTGTTTATATGCTGCTGTTGACTTTCTGCCAACAAAAAACTGGAAAGTATTTTTTATAATGATTCTGTTCTTAAGAATTTTCTAAGTATTTCCTGACCAAAGTAAACATCTATTTCAAATTTTATGCAGAGATTTCCTGGATAAAAGATTCTTGTATTGCAGCTGTTGTCTTTGAATTTTGAGAATATGTTGCTTCAGTTTCTTTCTCCTGCATGATCTCTATGGAGAACTCTGAGTTTATTCTTATCTGTTTACATTTCTATTTGTGTGATCTTTTTTCTCTTTACATCAGGGGTGTTCACACTTTTTTGGTGAGTCACTTCTAAAAGGGTCAAGTCAAAATGATCTACCAACTACAAAAAATGCAAAACATTTATTTTTGTTTACTTTTTATTTATTACATTTATTCATAAATGCATTGATAATTCTTTATACGTGTGTACAATCTACATTTATGTACCTTGCATAACCATATGAGTCCATATTGCACAGCACAATACAAAGCAATTAACTATGTACATTTTCTGCCCTTACCTGAGTTGACTCTGATGACTTACACTGAATGGAATGAGCCAGGGATGCATAGTCCAGACAGTAGCTGCTGACAGCAGCCTCGAGCACATTTCCACATGATCATCAGTCATGGTGGAACGGTTCTTGGACTTCATGATCTTGATGTGGGAAAAGGCTGACTCACGTCAATAAGTAAAGCTGAATAATGCAGCCAACGAGGTGGCACATTTTCTGACAGTCACATAGTTTCCAACTGCAAGTAAGTCCCACAACTGCACATGTGCTCTGGACTTCAGCTGAATGTGACTTGTAGTGTCAAAATCTCCCACTTTGATGAAAGTGATATATTTTTGTCTTTTTACTTGGTCCAGCTCCCCCAATCATTTTAATACCCTTTCTTACATTTAAGAGAAAAAAAACCCAAGGTCTAAAATTCAGCAATAACTTAACTTGTCATTTTTGCTGCACTTAGTGCAGCTGTTTGCGTACGTGTCTGACACCTGATTGAATCTGATTGACTGTGCTGAATATCATTTAAGTGAGGGGAGTCATGATGGGCTTAGGTCTCTTGTTTTAATGTCATGTGACCTACTCACACTATATTTGTGATTGATTAGTAGATAGTGATTCAGATATTCAGCACCCCACTATACATGCTCTCATTATTCTCGCATTTTCCTTGAAATTGAATAATGCAACTACTAAAATCTTATATGTTTGGGGAGGAGGAAGATTAATATAATTGGTACTCTCTCTGCTTCCTCTGTGGTTATCATATCCTACTTTGTGATATTGGGGAAATTTCCCTTCAAAAATTCCCTTAGTCTTTTAACTATGGGCTTATTTATTTCTTCCTGTTTGGCACCCTGATATTGTTTCAGTTCATGGAACCCCAATTTATCCTTGAACTTCCTTCAGATTCTCTTGATTTTTATTTGTCTCTCTAATTTGCTGAATTCTGCTTGGTTATCTTGGAGATTGCTGATTCAGCTTTCCACTTCTTCCATTCTGTTTATGAGACCATTGATGATTTTCTCCATTTCTGCTATATAATTTTTTATCTCCTGGATTTCTGTTCCGTGTGAAGATTCTAGTATCTCAATTTTTCATTAGTTTTCAGGATTGATTCCCTAACTTCTTGGATGGTACTAAACCATATTTTCATGCATGATTTCTTTGACAGTTCAAAGACTGCTTCTTCTGTGTAAACTGTTGATTTGGGGTCCTCTTCAGTAATTGACTTTTGTTTCTCTAGATTTTTTATGGTAGCTGCTGGTGGTGTTGGCTGTTGTTTGTGTTGCATCTTGGTTGAACTGAAGGAGATGTGCAGTCCTCTGGGTTGTATTGGGGGCTCTCTAGGTTACGGAAGCATCAAATAGGTGCTGTAAAATGTATTGTGTATTCATGAGGAGGGAATGGCAGTTGAAGAAGTAGGGCGATTAGGGCACAGGTACTCAGGTGTAAGTTTAAATGGTGGTACTAATCACTGAAAATCTTCCCATTAAGTACAATAATTTTTTAATTAGTTGATGAAGAGGACTATGCTAGATGCAATTTTGCTTGGTAATTTAAAGGAGAATGTGTGCTACTGAGAAGGAGGTAACAACTTCCAGAGGTTATGGTGGTTGGTGTAAGGGAGGGAAATATTGAAGCTTCCACAGAATCTCTTATCAACGCTGTATTTAGCATAGGCAAAGTACAATCCTTCTCTTATTGTGCTTATAACAGTGGATTCCTATACAACTGGGAATTATCCACTCCTTACATATGGTACTAGGATATAGGTTATTGTAATGGAACCTCAGGGAAGAGGGAGTTCCATTCAGTGGATGATCTGGCTAAAGAGAGTGAGCCCTGCCTGGTACTTCCTGCTACTTAATCTGTGGTGGGAAAACTGCAGAAAATCTGCACATATTGACTTCCATTTCCTGTGGTGGTCTAAGGAGCTTTGCGTTTCCTTTCTCTAAAGAAAACAGGAACATATCTAACAACCTCTTGAAAGCCTCTCCACTGCAGGTTCCAGTCCCCTCTGTCTTTTTGGTGTTTGATCCCTGTGTAACTTGGTGGAGCTATCTAGCTGCAGAGCTCGCTTGAACCTCTGTCACCGAGAGTGGAAGCGGGGTCTCAGATAGGGATTTCCTTCAGTGGGTTCTCTATTTCCCAATCGTTCATGGCTTCCAGCATCCAGGGCCTTCGGGAGTCTCCACAGGCAACCATGGTGGAGACCGATATGGGGCAACTCCCCTCACTGGGGAGCCACCAAAGTGGGGGGAAGGGGAAAAGACTAGGAGATGCCACTCCACAGAAAAGGGAGGCAAAGTGTGGGTAGGTTCTGTGAAAAGGGAAAGGCGATTGCAATGGGTAGAGCTGTGCTCATCTTTGGAGGACTGGCAACGGAACCCTGAAATGCTGCGAGACCTGTTCTCTAACTCCAGTCAGTCCCTCAATTTGGTCTCATCATCTGTCAATCTGACAATCACAGAGTGACCTCTTCACGCAAATGATCCTACATTGGGGCCGTCTTCCCAGAAGTACTTGTGCTAGCTCTCTCAGTGACTCCTTTGCACTGTATGCCTTGTTTCTTGCAATCCAGGCACCCTCCTTCTCCACTGGCATGCTCCTTCACTGATGCACTCAATCTCCTCCCAGCGGACATGCTATTTCCTCCTGGAAGGTCAACAAAATAGTTTTTAATTCATTATTGCTACCCATTAAAATAGAACAAATGATTCTGCCAAATAAACAAGCTTCAGTGAAGGTCCTGGACTCTAGGATTATACAGTAGTATTGACTTTTTCTTTTTCTTTTTTTTGTCTGAAGCATTTTCCCATTTTAAGTTGTGAGCATTTTTGTGCATTATATGCATTTATTCTATTATAAACTAGTTGATTGATGCTGACTCACAATTATTAAATGAAGCAGTTGCTATGCAAAGGATAGAAAGGATAGTGACATGACTCAATAATCTGATATAAAAGACATTTTTCATTCTCCGGTTTTAAAAGGAAAGGAACTAAAATTTCCATGGATTTTTGGCCTCACCACATCCATATTGGTAATGTATGTTGTATTGTTGTATTGGTTGCTCATTCTAAGTGACATTACATATTATTGAAGACAGGTGTCCAGTCAATGGCTATACACTATTTTTCTGTAGTGTGAGGATTCTCAAAAAATAAAGATTTACCTGATCATTAAGGAGTAGAGCAAATAAGACGTGGGAAATTCCATAGAGAGTGATATAACTTTCTTATGCTGCCAGTAAGATAAGCAACACACTAACTGTTTTGGGTTAATAATGGATGGCCTCATTAATAAAAGAAAATTGAAAGAATCAAAAGCTTAAATAATATATTTTAAATAATCTAGATACTCCCAGTTTCCTGAATGAACACAAAGTTTCAGAATTTGTTTTGATAATTAACCTTAGTAAATGGATATAATTTGAAAAACATAAGATTTCCTTTATTTTTAAAAATCAGTATGCTCTATTTTGTGCTTATTTATAGTTTTACCATGCTTTACTCTGCTCCAGATAAGGATGCTCAATCAACAGAAATATATCTATGTGAAGTCCTTCATGTTGACATAAAGCATCCTCTTTAGGCTTTCTGCTCTGAATCATGAAAAGACCAGAATTCAAAGGGAAGTGAAATAAAAATTGTCTTTCAAACCAGAGCTGATCAGAAATTTTTATGTGATTCCCAGATAACCTGAAGTTGAAAAAAAATTATGATGGCCCTGTATAAAACTTACTCAGAATGGCCCCACGTGAAACAAAACAAAACATTGCCTAGGACTCTTCTAGTTCCCCAATCCTTCCTATGTTGGAACCCAGTTTCACAGCCAATTTTTTTTTTTTTTTGGTACCTGTGCTTAGAATCTTTCTCTTTGATTGGCCCTTTTAAAAGCAGGAGGTCCTACTTCAGGAGCTGTGTGACAAGTCTGTCAGACAAAGTCTCACGTGCATCTTCTAAGGAGAATTCCAGTTATACATTTTCCAGTACAGATTCATTCTTTATTTTGCTCATCTATGATACCCTTACTATTGCTCAAAATCATAGTTCAAAAACATCAATTTTTCTTAGACTCTTTGTTCATTACCCACCTTTTACAAACAGATGAGGAGACTGAAAATGCAATGGCCTGGATGAGGTCAACCACAGTGCACAACCTGGAATTTCTGTGGTTTTTTTTTTCTCAAAACTCTTTAAAGATGCATTTTGCAGCAAATATGCCCAGTGTTCTATGCCATTTGATTTTTTTTGCTATTGCATCAGTATATGTTGTTTGTAGAGCCAATTAAAATGAAATTCTTGACAATTTATTTTCTCTCTGTATCACAATGTTACTTGCTGTTATTGTTGGAAGATTTTTCTTTTATTTTTGTTGAGATGTGGTGTATATGGAGCTTCAACAATAAGTGCTTCATGTTCTCCTCACTTTCATCAAGGTTATGTCATCTGCTATTACTTCTTCCCCTAATCCTGGTGTTGCATTCTTTAAGTAGCACTGACTCCCAAATTACTTATTCAATGTAAGGTTTAAAAGAATGGTTAAAGAATGCAAGCTTAACCCAAACTGCAACCCTAACACAGCAGTATTTTATTCTGTTTGAATGATAGATTTTTTATCTCTGTTTGGGCTCTGTGCTAGCACAATTAAGTGCTCTGAGATTTCTTCTTTTCTAAGTATTATCCATGATGGGTTTTAATCCACATAAATAAATGTGTTTATTTATTTATTTTTAAAATAATTGTATTGGTAAACAGTAAAATAACTGTTTTTACAGTTATCACACTCAATACATCCATCCATTGTGTCAAGTACATTTGTACATTTGTTGCAATCATCATTTTCAAACCATTTTCTTTCTACTTGACTCCTTGATATTAGCTCCACTTCTCCCCCTTCTGCAAATGTGTCAAGAAAACATATTTCTGATCTTCTCTGCTTTGAACTTCGACTCATCTGAAATTAGCAATGACATTCTTTATCTTATGGCCTTTTCTGAATTGGCTTGAATTTGGGGGTAGCTCCTTGATGATACTTTAAGCTTTCAATAATTTTTCTTCATTCTTTTAGATCATCTCTCTTTGGAATGAAAACACACGTGTAATTCTTCCTGGTCTGTTGACAAGGCAGTTCCCATCTTTGCTTGTAATAGGGGAATCACTGCATCTAGTGTTCCATCTCTTCATTGAAGCATCAGTTTTTTTCTGAAAATTTCTGGAGCTGGGTTCTTATGAGTACCTTCAGTTCAGCACGGGCTTTGTCTTTCAACATTATTGCTAATGGATCATAAAAAATTTCTAAAAATACTTGGATATTGATCAATTATTTTGGTAGAGCTGTGTATCCGTTCCATATTCTATTTTAATTCCCATATGAGCAAAATAATTTATGTGGCCCAGTCAGTTTTAATTTGATCTTTTAAATTTTCACATGCACACACATGTATACATGCACAAACACACCACAGGAGGTAGAATACATTAAGTCGCAACAAAATTTTTCCATCACATTTCATGGATGAGTTAGTAGGGAACATTTTAATTCTTTGATTCAAGTGCTTTCTGTAATTGTCATTTATTAGAACTATTCTTGTTGACAGTTTCTAATCATAACACTTGAGTTAAATACATTACTTAATATTGGAAACTATTCACCAAGGAAAAACAAGCAAATGTTTTGAAAAGAGGAAATTTACATTAAATAAAGAATATGAAAATTCAGGGTAAAAAAAGAAATTCAGGAAAAAAATAACTTACGATATGTCGATGGGGCCGTGAGAAATATTGCATATTGTTTAAATGAGACATCAATTAAACATTCTAGCATAATTCAAATATCCATAACAAACATTAGAAAGGTAATGAATTATTGAACTTAGTTCTTCTTAAGAAAAGTCTTTAACTTCTATCAAGCAACCATTCCTTTCATAAATCTGATGATAAAGTCAAGGGAGATAGTGAGAGGGTTCAGCTGTTAATAGTTGTAAACAGGATTTCATGGACTGCCATCCTGCTATCTATAAAATGATCACTCTAAAAAGCAGAAGAAGGTGCCTCATTAGTAGCAAGAGTCAGAAGTGGAGTGCGTCCTCTGGACCTGAGATCCCTGTATAGTGATGAACTGGAATCCAGATGACAGTTATCCAATCAGAGGAGCAGCAGCAAAGCCAGGAGCCAAAGCATGGAACAGAGTGATGAATTTCCTAAGCTGAGGAAACAAGTTAGGATGAAACAAGTTAGGGATTTTTTTTTCCTACTAGGATAACAAAAACAACAAAAATTAAACAAAAAGAAAATCACACAACCAACAATAATTCCATATTGAACACCAACCTTGGGTGTAGGATTGGAACTACACCCAAGAAGGAGCAGTCTTTCAAGTGGAAGAACATGGATTTTTCCATGGTGGGGGAGTAGAGGCGGGTAAAAGGGAGCTGATGACAAAGAGTGTAAGGAGGAAGATGCTGTTTGCAGAAAGCTCAATTGCTGAGGAGGGTGCCCCTCGGCTCTTGATTGGGGAAATTGGATTTGCTGACCCAAGGATATGGAGATGAGTATGTGGGGACTGAGGTTTAATGGAATGGGTGTCTCTGGGCACCTATTACAGAGGGGTGGGTTTCTCTACCCATCAAACTTGAGCTGTAAGCCTTCTGTTTGAGGCTGACAACATAGCCTTATGCCTCCTTGTGCATTTATTAGCACACATAAAATTGTGTAACATGTCCAGATAAGTAACCACCCTGAGCATTTTTCATTGGCACTACAACTTGTTAACTTACTAGATAAACCCTATAGTCATGAATTTAGTCTGCTAGCTCTGTATATCCATGTTGTTCTTGTTTGCTGCCATTGAGTTGACCCTAATCATACCGAACTTACCGGTAACAGACTAAAAATGGCAAGGTCCTGCACCATACTCGCCATTGTTCCTCTGCCTGAGCTCGTTCATGCAGGCCATCTTGAAGGCCGTCCTCTTTTCCCCACCCCTCCATTCTACACAACATGATGTCCTTTTCCAGAGACGGGTCTCTCCTGAAAATATGGCCAAAGGATATAAGACAAAGTGTTGACACTTTGCCTCTAAGGAGTTCTCTGGCCTTATTTTTTTCCACACAGATCAGTTTGCCCTTTTAGCAGCCCATAATACTGTCAATATTCTTCTGTAATACCACAATTCAAATGCATGCATTTGTCTAATGTATTCCTTATTCAATTTCCAACTTCCATATGATATGATACAATGGAGAATACAATGGGTTCGGTAATGCCAAACTTAGTGCTCAGAGTATTATCCTTTCTCTTCCATATTCCAAAGAGAACTTCTGTAACAAGTTTCCCTAATTCAATAAATCTTTTGATCTGCTAACTTCTGCATCTATGAAAATCAATTGTGAATACAAGTAAGACCCAATCCTGAACAACTTTAGCCTTTTCTCCATTTAACCTAGTGTGAACTATTGATCCAGTTGTGGGGATTTGGGTTCTTCACATTGATTTGCCGTCAATATCAACAGCTACAATGCTCGATCTTCATCATCAAGTACTTCATGTTCTACTCACTTGTAGCAGGCAAAGTTGTGTCACCAGTATATCTCAGGTTATGAATAAGCCTTCCTCAAATTCTGATGCCACACTCTTCTTCACAAGATGCAGCTTCTCTCCTGATTTGCTCAGCCTACATTTTGAACAAGTTTGGTGAGAATATACAAGCCTGTCACATGCCTTTCCTGATTTAATCATGCATTTCTCCCCTCTTCTGCTTGCACAACTGCCTTTTGATCCATGTACAAATTCCTCACAAGCAAAATGAAGGTTCTGGAATTCCTGTTCTCAAGGTAATTCACATTTTATTATGATCCACAGTTGAATGTCTTTGCATAGTGAATAAAGCATGAGGAAACAACTTCCAGGTGTTCTCTGCTTTAAGATCCATGTGACATAAGCAAAGATATACCTTGTCCCACATCCTCTTCTAATGCAGCCTGAACTGGAAGTTCATTGTCAGTGTACAACCGCAATCATTGTTGGTGGATACTCAACACAATTTTATTTGTGTGTGATATCAATGATACTGTTCTGTATTTTTCGCATTCTTTTGGGTCACCCTTCTTTGGAATGGCTAAAAATATGGATCTCTTCCACTTAGTTGCCCAAGGAGCCACCTTCCAAACTTTCTGGCCTTGACAAGTGAGTACTTCCAGTGCTTCTTCAGTTCTCTGGAATATTTCAATTGTGAGTCTCTCATTCTCGGGGCCTTGTTTTCTGGCTCGTATGTTCAGTGAGGTTTGAACTTCTTCCCTCGACACTATCAGTGGTTTCTCATCTGTTACCTCCTAAATTACTGCAATGATGATGTTCTCTGGGGCACAGTGCTGTTCCACACTATTTCCACCTTCACTTGATGCTTCCTGGATGATTTAACATTTTACCTACAGAAGCTTACAAAATTGCAACTTGAAGCATGGTTTTTTGAATACTTTCCATTTCAGATATGCTGAGTGTGTTCTTCCCTTGGGGTTTTCAAATTCTAGTTCCATGCACATTTCAATATAATATTTGGCTTTGACTTCTCGAGCTACAGTTTGAAATTTTCTATTTAGATCATTGTCTGCATCGTGTCTTCCATTTGCTTTAGCAATTCTACAATTAATAGCACATTTCATAGTCTCTTCTGACATCTATTTTGATCTTTTCTTTCTTTTTAAATGTCTATCATTTTGAAGGGGTATGTTAGTGTCAGTAGACTAAAGAAACAAATTCACAGACACGCATATGGATATAAGGGTAAAGTTTATATACAAGAAGAATGGAACACTGAGAAAGCATCCCCACCCAGTCCAGTTCAAAGTCATAAGTCCAATGTTAGCCCATATGTCTAATACCAGTCTATAAAGTCTCCTACTGACTCACAAAGTCACAGGCCGGTGGGTGCAGAGTCCAGGCACTGGCAGGGGTTCCCTCAAGACTCCTCATTTCCAGGGCTCAGAGTCCATCAGCAGTATTCATTGGTGATAGAAGCATCTCAGCATTGGCAGGGATCTCTCTGTAGTTTTTCTGGCTCCAGAGGTCTGGTTCCATCAGGGTAAGGCCATGTGGCTTCTCCTCCAGCTCTTCCAGTTCCTCAGACGCTGCCATCTTGTCTTGTCAGTGGAGCAACTCCCAACAGCTGGGGAAAATGGTCTCACATCTCCACAAGGGAAATACCCTGAGACTTTCCAGAATTCCCAGGAGAGAGCCATGCCCACACAGATGCCTCATTGGATATTCGATGGCAATCTCTAGATTAACAGGCTAGCCTCCATCCCTACATCTCAATCATGAAATTGACATAGATACATGACTGCCACAGGGGGCATGCAGCTTTTTTTATTATTCTAGAAGATCATTTTATTGGGGGCTTTTACAGCTCCTATCACAATACATGTATCAACTGCATCACACATATTTGTACAAACCTTGCCATCATCACTTTCTAAACCGTTACTTTCTACTTGAGTCCTTTGTATCATTTCCTCTTTTTTCTCTCCCTGCCCCCTCCCACCCTGCTAACACTTTGATAACATTTAAATTATTATAACTTTCGTATCTATGAAAAATTACTGTCTCCCTTTTCCCACTTTCTGGTTCACCCTCCTTGGGGGTATATTTTGATAATTGCAATCATTTCCCTCTTCTTCCCTTCCACACCTTCTTCCCTCCATTCTCTTGGTATTGTCTCTCCCAATTCTTTTTAGAGGGATTTAACGGACCTGGATTCCAAGTGAGCTCTTATCTGTGCCAGTGTATATGCTCCAGTCTAGCCAGAAATGAATAACAGGACTGGCTTAATATGATAGCATGGGGTGAGGAAACAGTTTCCATAACCCTGCAGAACCAGTGGGGAGATTATCATGTTAGGTTAGCAAACAGACCTGGAATTATGTGTGCTTTTTAGTTTTGTTTTATTTTTTCTTTTTTTATTCAATCTTTTGTTTTCTTTTGTTTTGTCTCCCTCCATTATTGTTGTTCAGCCTGCCTACCTCAGATAGGCATGGGAAGCAAGTCTGAGGAGAAAGCAACAGGACCAATGGTTCTGGAAGGACTTGGGGAAAGGAGGACTCAGGAAAGGGAGTTATGAGCAAACAACGTCAGAGACAGGGCAACAACTAGGGAATTAACATCAGCAACGAGGAGGACATAGAGATCCTGGGAAATTGCAGCAACACCAATCTAGGCGAGAGGGATTACTAAGAGGTGGAAGAAGGGGGAGCATGGTGGTAAGACAGGAAGAAGGTGCAGAGAAACAGAGCAAAGATCTAGGAAGCAAAGCCATGGATAAGGGTACAAAGGTGTGTGCATTTGTAAATATATGAATTCATAAAGATAGAGGTATTGGTGTATGTACATATGTTTATGTGGCAACATACTGAGGAAATGGATGGCATTGGGGTTTCTGGTAAAGCCCTGCATACACACAAGGACTCTTTATTCATATAGCCTGTCATTCTATGATGCTCCATCCTCCCTAACTCATCCCTGAAAGCAAAATGGGTGCATAAGCAAATGTGGTGAAGGGAACAGAAGGTTCCTGGCTATCAAAAGATAGAACTTAAAGGCTGGGATCTTAAAGGCTCAAAGTTAAATAAGTGGCCATCTTCCACATGGAAGAAGCACACCAGCCTGTGCAACCATGAGGTGTCTCCGGGATCAGGTAACAGAAGACCCCAAACAAACAAAAACACATTGTTGAGAACCAGGCATGTCTGAAGAGAGACCCCAGATCCACTTGTAGACAATAGGACTCCCCTCCCAGAAGAGTCATAAGGAAGAGAAGAGGCAACCACGGCTCAGCCTAGCCCTGAGGAAACTCACAATATTCCTCTGATTCTTTGAATGACCTCTTGCTTTCTTCATGAATGATGGCCTTCATGCCCTCCCACAGCTTATAAAACCTTCTGTCATTATTCTTCAATGCATCCAATCTGTTCTAGAAATGTTCTCGAATTTCAGGTGGGATAGACTCAATGTTGTAATTTTTTTTTCTATTTTCTTTTTTTACTGACCCTGTAACCCAGTTTTTTCATGCATTTCTCCACTTAGTTATGTTGCCCTCAAGGGTCAGTGCATTGTCAGGGGTCTGCATGCATTTTAACTCTTGTGGATTTGGTTTCATTTTATTCAACTTGGTCCTAAAATTATATATAAGAAATTGACCATTCATTCCATAATTGGTCCTGGTATAGCTTGAGCTGCCTATATCGAAATTATCCATTACGTTTTCACATAAATATAGTCCATTTGATTTCTGTGTATTCTGTCTGTAGAAATCCATGTGCCTTTCATATTGTTAAAGAAAAAAAAAACCACGGTATTTGCCATGAAAAATTATTGGTTTGGAGAAATTCTGTCATGCAATCTTCATCTTTATTACTATTCCTAAGTCCTTATTTTCTAACTACTGCATCTTCCTCTGTTTCCATTTTTGCATACCAATGAACAATAAATTTATTGCGTGTTTGATTGAATTGTAACTGAAGTTATTGGTAGAGTTCTTCACTTTCTTCATCACAAATTTTAAAATTAGGGGTAAATATTATTCAGTTAAATTTGAAAAATATTTGTATTGGTTGGTTTTCCTTGAAAACAGATAGATATAATCTGATCACTTTCATGATGGGTTTAACAAGATCCTTTCTGGCACTTAAAACCAGGTTATTCCTTTTGATTTTGTCATTTCCAACATAGGAAATCATATGATTTTCATATTCAAAATGGCCAATAGCATTCCATTTCCACATGCTAGTGCTTGTCATATCAATTCTGATGTGTTCCTTTTCATTTTTGACCACTTCAAACTTTCATAAATTCATACTTCCCATTCCTAGTTCTGATCATTAGAAGATTTTTGCTTCTTTCAGCAAAGGAAGATCTCAAATCCTCTCCACTCACTGGTTGTACCAGACTATAGACAACTCATCCCGCTCTGCTGTCACAGTTCAGGGAGCTTCAGACCTGAGGGGCACATCCTTTGACAGTGCCACCAACAATCTTCTGCTTCCTCTGTTTAGGTTTTCAGTCGGTGCAGTGCTTCGAAGCCATGCAGAAGGTTTTCACAGGCTTCTTCTCTGAAGTGGGGAGCTGAGTCCTTTGTTGTCAAGTCTTAATCTGGAAGCTCTGCTGGAACCCAACCGCTTTGGTTGATCATAATGGTATTTGAAATACCAGTGACATCACTTCCAGCATCACAGCAACACACATGCCACTGGAGTACAATTGCTGCAGCCATAGCAATCAATATTAGAATCCAAAGAGATCAGTAGAGATGTGGAGACTATTAGAAAGCAGAGAGGTAAATTAGAGATGTTTATAAATTGACACGAAATTCTCACTGAAAAATATTTCAATCACACATACATAACATTCACTATATCAGTACAAGGTCACTCTAGATATGCATTCACTTGAGAAACATGTCAATAGATAATGATGATATAGTCTTCTTGTGCTACTGGTCAAGCAAGCAACACAATAAGTGCTTTGAATTAGAGGTTGGGTTGGAAATGCTACTATGCCTTGCTAATAGAATTAAATCAGAAGGGAGCACTTGCAGATAGTTATAAAAGTGGTGGAGATGAAATGTTTTTGTATGGGCAAGACATTATCTACTTAACCCTACATTAAGAACTCATAGCTATGGAACTATTGCTTTACTTCAGCTGTCTTTATTCTACAGTGTAGATAAATACACCTATCTGACAGCACTTTTTCACCTGTTTTATGTATGTATAGAATTGATTGACTAGAAACAGATTTAATTCTGCTTTAATGGGAAGTTTACTGATATCAGGAAATATATTGATTATTGACATCTCTACAATCGAATGTAAATATTTCTCTGACATCAGTTACTTTTACTATATTAATGTACTGCATAGGACATTAGCTGATCCTCTGATGGAGATGTGTCCTACAAAGAAAAAGAAAACCTTCATGACCATATACTGATGACCAGAATGCAGATGTCACAAGTTTTTCAATTATAAAGTCTAATGACTTCCTGTAATAACCAATATTTCTTTAAAATTATGTATCATAACTTGAATACATTTTTCTAATTTTATTTTCTAATTCCTATATTTTCTTCTCCCAATTGTGTGGTGAAATCTACCTTTGATACAAAATGTTTTAATGCTATGGTTTTAAAAACTGGGAATAATGAACACATTTTTTCATTTGATAAAATCAGATGAATTGTACTTGCTAGCAAAATATAATGTTGAACTGAAGTCAATCTATATCCTAGATGAAAAGCAATCTGTTGTTGATATAAAAATACATGATTAAAGCATATCTGTTATTGTGATCACTCAACATTGTAGAAACGGGTAGAATAGAAATTTAAAGAACTCAGATGAAAATACAAGAAATCTGATTGATCATATGCCATGTACAATAAATACTCAAGTGGGTAAGCAGGTAGAGAAACAATAATGTTCTGTTTTACATAGAAAGAAAATAAATGCTAAAGTTTATTTTCCAAGGGATAATATACAGAGCATTAGATGAAATACATTGTGAATATAATTTGAAGTAATGAATTTTAATTTTAGCTATTTACCCTAATGTCCTCTCTAAGGACTCTATACATTAATTTTTCTGCAATGATCACTCTATTACTCCACAAAGATTATGATTTAGAAAAAGTGATGTTTGCAAATTCACTTTGTTGACCCTCAAAAATCTTTCATGTAGATACTAATTACCACATATTTTTAAATCACTATATTCTCACACGTGGCATCCAACTAAACTCTGAAGCACTAATAGGTAATAATAATGGGAATTCATATTGGGAACCAATTTCTGACAATCATTTAATGAATCCATATATATTTCCCTGTAAGTATAAGCCTATAGGATCATTAGGTGTCTGCAGGAATAAGTGTCGAAAGTTCAAAAGCAAGCACCAAAATTGATGTGAGTAAACCTTGACAAAGTGGAGATCTCATGGCCACAGAAGGGCCATTTGGGATGGAAGGCATATTCAGGGTGCAGTAGAGCATGGATGAAGCACAAAAGGATCCTCTAGTTATTTACTATCTCCTCCCCTTACTATATGGTTCCAGTTCCATCTCATTAGGTTAGTTAGATCTGCAAATATTTATTTGTATAATAAACATCATTCAGTGCATGAAATCTAAGCTATTTAAGACCAGAAATAGTCATGGAGACAAGGAATCCCTGGGGCTAAGGGAAAGGGGCCAGAGAACTGATAGTAAAGATGACTGACTATATAACCCCAGTGGAGGGAATGAATAACAGAATTGTAGGGGAATGGGCAGAGTGGATGGTAAAAGATATGTCAAATAACAATAGTACTTATTATTATATAAGAATAAGGGTTCCTGACATTAAAGGGAGAGGAAGGGATAAAGGGGAGCTGATATCAAAGAGTACAAGAAAGAAAATATTTGAAAATTAGGGGAGCAGCAATTATACAATTATGCTGGGTCTAATTGAATTATAGATTGTCATAATATCTATAAGAGCTCCCAATAAAATTATACTTTTAAATAAAGAACAAAAGTATAGTATCAGTAGGAAAATTTCAAAAGTCATGACTCTATGTCTACTTTTGTAATTAACAATAACTGCAATTTTCCTGTTTTCACATTTTTGTTGCAACACTTATATGTATATTTTTTGTCTTAGAGTAAGTTTTCTAAAAAAGAAAAACTTGTGATGTATTTATAGAAATAAAACCTTCCCAAACTGGAAATTTTTTGTCCCTAAAGCTGTGTATTTTTTTTTTACAATGCAACTCTTATCAACTGCCAAATACTCTCCATTACTCTTAATGCATTCCTCAAATCTGCAATTCCTTTCTTGAAACATTTTTCAAACTCTTCTATCTATTAGGATGGTTGGCAGGACCTCCCTTGTTTTTTTCTTTACCTTTCTCTTCACCAAATTGCTGCTTTTTATGGACCTTTTTATTAACAGAAGCAAAAAGAAATCACACAGAACACAATCAGGTGAGTAACGTGCATAGGGCAAGAGAGGCTTGCTGGTTTTTGCCCAACACTTGAGCACCGAGATGACTGTGTGAGCAGGCCCATTGTCATGCTGGTGACACTGGTCCCCTGTCTGCCAAAAGCAGGTCATTTTTGTGTATGTATGTAATCCTTTCAGAACCTCTAAATAGAAACTTTGATTAACAGTCTTACCTGTGGAACAAACTCCACATGCACTATGGGTCAACATTTCCATCCGTTCAGGAAATTGATGGATGTTCACAATGGAGTTTGTCATCAATCAACATGTTACCTCTTTTGAAATGAGAAAACCACTTTGTACCCTTGAGGTTTGTTTTTTTTTTTCTCCACAGCACTATCCTTGTAAGCCGTGCTCAATATCACAACAGTTTCTGCAGTATTTTTTTTTCCAAGGTAGGAAACGAAATTTCACAACTGTATGCTGTTCTCTGAAATCTGCCATCACAAAAATGACGTTTGAATGAAACTGCTTTTATGAAAAAATTCACTGTGGTCATAGAGACCTTCCCAAGTATGCCACTGGTTGCCCTATCAGAGCAAGTTGCCTCATGCTCACCTAGTGGGACAAATATATACTATGAAAGTTCTACTCGGTATTCATTCCCCTTGTATGTTTATAGGTTTATTTCAAGTAAACAGTTCATTAACTTATGGGATCTTGCAAGTCCCAAGTCCATGGCTGTGTATAAGGATATGGTGTCTCAATTCACTAGCTTGTAGAACCTAAAGCTTCAAGTCAAGTGGCAAGTTACCTGTTCATGTCCCCAAATTCTGAAAGCAATGACAAGGAGAAAACAGACTGGAATTCAGAATCAAGAGATAATGAATGCCAGAAGAATCGCATATACAATCTCCTCATTTTTATCATGTTCACAATATATTCATATTTATAACAGCAAAATATCTGCTTTCCAACTAATTGTAAGGTTGTGAATATATATTTGGCAGTAATGAGGAAACCAGGAACCGTAGTGGTTATTCATTGATCTGCCAGGTAAACAATTCAAAATCACCAGCTAACTTTAAGGAAGAGAGGTGAGTTATTGTCTTGAAAACTCCTGGGGCCAGTTTGAACCTCTCCAAGGGTCGCTGAGTCATAATAAACCTGATGTCAGTGATTTTGATTGGTAGTGATGCTGAGGTAGTTTCTACAAGCAATGTAGACCTTAATGGTCAAGGTTATGTTTCAACTTGCATGGGTGAGATAGTTGAGATTTGTAGAGCCAACCTGGCTGATAAGCACATATGAGATTGATTGAAGGGTGGATACATAAATACTTGTCAGGTCTCTTGCTCTCTGATGGTCAGACCAGGGTGCAGATGTCTTAGCCAGTTCTTTTCTTCGGCTAGCAAGTCTCACTTCCTGTGAGACATCCCTGAAGAGAAGCCACATGGACCTGCCCAGATATAGTTTTGGTTGCTAGAGCAGCTGCAAGGAGACTCCTGCCAACACTGAGGTGCTTACATGCTCATTGATCTGACTTTCCCTCTGCAGCCAGCACCATCACGTGTGTTATGTTAATTATGCAGTCTTTAACTTTTGATCTAATGTGATCTCTTGCCATTTTTACATAATGCTAATTGTCGTAAAGCAACACAGTCATTGGAACTTAACCATATCTGTGATTGAGAAGCTGCTGTCTATTGGATGTAGGTCACACAACCATGAAAAGTTCCTTTGAATTCTGAAATTCATTTCACAACACATAATAGAGGATCACACAATACATGATAAACCATTGGAAATCATTGTGTAATCTAATTTCAACCATCATATTTTGATCCATATTCAGTTAATTTTTTTGTACATGAGGTATTGACCCACATTCACTGTTTTGCATCATTAAAGAAATGCAATCACTTCATGAAGCTATCACTTCATATTCTCTAGATCCTCTTTTAAAATAAAAATTTCAGCAAAAATGTAGAGAATTGAGAACATTTTTTCATTTCTATTATTTATATGAAATGTCCCAACCATTGTGCATAATAGTAGGTTTTCAAAATGCAAAACTGGTAAACATAAAATAATCATATGATTCTGCAATTTCATTCCTATGTATCATCTAAGAGAAATTAAAATAAATGTTATATAGTAATCTTTATAGTCATATTATTCAGATGAGATTGCACGCGTTCAGGGTGGTATGGTGGCAGCATTATTCATAGTAGTAAAAATATGGAGAAAACTAATGGATGAACTACTAAACAAATTGCATTATATGCACACATTAAAAACTATAAAAGTAGGATGAATATAATATTCTAGACAACATAGAGGGACATTGAAAATATTACACTTGATCTTAGCCCAAAGGACAAGTAGTGATCACATCGAAACTATTATGATAATTGAAAGAAGCCAGACAAAATATGCCACCTACAGCTTGATTTTTTTATGTAATATACTCAAAATAGACTACTAGTTCAGAAGGCAGATTGGAAATAATCAGAGGAACTGAGGAACAGGGGAACTGAGAGCAGTTATATAATATGTATACAGTGTTTCATGGCATAAAGAAAAAGATTTAAAACTAAAGAACTGATAGTTGCTCAATATTGTGACCATATTGAACACCTTTTAATTTTAGATCTTAAAGGAATTAATTAAATGTAGCTTTCATATCAATAAACACTTTCTTAATTTTAAAATTAAAGACAAAATTAAGGCATGTTCAAACATTCAAAAACTACTGGTTAAAGACGTGGTATTAGAAAGTTTTTCAATCAAGCGAGAAGTTATTCTGAATATAAAAGTATATGGTAAAATAATACCAGAAAAATATTCCCCAAATAGTCATTGCGTGTACAAATAAAAATATTGTATTTCTTTTTTTAAAATATGGTATTTCTTAGTGCATAAATTTCTTTAAATGACACTTATATGTTTAAATCTAAAGTTAATTAGCTAATTAACAGAAAATAAACTCAAATAGCTTAGGTGTTTACTATATATGTTGAAGCAATTACTAAAACAATTTAAGAATTGTAGCTAAGAATTCATCAACTAAAGCCATATATGTGTATTTTATACATATAGACAGAAATATATATGCATATATATAGATAATTCCAAACTGGGCAGATAGAGAAAGAGTAAATAATGATAAAATAAGAGTAAAATGAAAGATATAGTACATTAATAACTAGTATATGGATTAGAACACAATCATTTCAATAATCATAATAGATTTAAATGAATAAAACACACAAAAAATGAAAACAATCAAACTGGTTTAATAGTAAGACACAACTGACAAAATATTTTTATTATAGCTATATGGTACATCACAATAAATTTGAGGGATATAAAAATGTGAACTGTGCTGAGACTATTGAAAAGAAACCTAAATTAAGTACATTGCTATGAAATAAATTATATTTCAAGGTAAACTACTAACAAGGATAAAGAGAGTCCTTTCATACATAAAATGAAAAAAATTGACTCAGCCAAGAAGACATAATAATCCAAAACAAAACCTTATTGCGCTGGAAGATAAAGTAAGCAAATCCACAACTATAATTGGTAGTGAGACAAACACTAGGAATCTTCACTGCTAAGGAGGATTGTACTGGCTCTACTGGTTCCAAGAAAGGCTTGATTATTCATCAAGGGGATTTTTTGGAAGTGGAATCTTAGACAAAACTTTACACTTGAGGACTTCAAGTCAATTTTCTCCCATACCACTGTAGAACAGAGTGCTCCATAGCGTCTTGGATTGCCTTCCGGGTGGAAGGCCTCATGTTTCTCCCAGAAAGTTGGACCCGAGCTGCTGAACTTTCAATGAGCAGAACAATGCCTAACCTGCTACACTCTCTGGGTTCCTGAAAAATGACTGATTTATTTGACCTTCTAGCAGTCCATGAAACATTCAATAATTTTCACTAACACCTTATTTCAAATGCGTCTATTATTCTACTCAATGATCAGCTCTTTCAAGATATTAAGTGATTGGATATACCATGGTTTGTGTAGGGTCCACTTAACTCAGATGTCTCTGTGTTTGCTTTTTAGCAAACCAAATCTATCATTTAGCAAATCCATCATTTGCTTTTTTGAAAACCATATACAAAGATGTTGGTGTAGATCCAAGTATAATGAAATTTGTAGCAACAATGTAATCCTAACAGACCCCCTATTTATCATGATGTTGCTTATTGGTACAGTTGTTAGAATTTTTATTTTCTCTCTGTTGAGATGTAACCCACACTGAAGACTCCACCCCCTCGATCTTCATCAGTAAGTATGGCAAGTCTTCACGTTCATCAGGCAAGATAGCTCATCTGCAAATCACAGGATGCTGATGGGCCTTCCTTCAATTCTGAAATTTCATTCTTCTTTATAATGATCACATTCTCTGATTATTTATCAAGCATGCATATAGATGAAAGGGAATAGTGAATGGATCTAGCCCTGAAACCCACCTTTCCTAATTTTAAACCATGCAACAAAGCTCTTCTCTGTTTGAATGACTGCTTCTTGGTCTGTGGAATGGTTTCCTAAGAGAACAATGAATAGTTCTGAAATTACCATAGTCTTTAAATCAACTCCATATTTATTTTTATTAATACAATCAAATGTCTTATCATAGGTGATAAAATATAGGTAAACATTTTTATGATATTCTTTGCTGTTAGTCAAGATTCACTTGACTTCAGCAATGACTTCCCTTATTCTATGTGTTCCACATCATATTCTAGTTAGAGCTTGAATCTCTTAAAGTTCCTTGTTTTCTTAGACCAGTTCTCTATAGATAACAGCCCCTGAAATGTATGTAAAGAAAATGACAGACACAGTTGTATAAGCAGGTAATTTCCATCCAATTCATGTCAGTGTTTCATAGAATAAGCTGCAGGCTTCTTCTGACTCATGTTGCTGCAGGAAATGAAGAGCCAGGAAGGAGCAGTCAAATGAGGAAGTAAGAAGTTCACAGGCTGAGGGATACAGAGGCAGACAAATTCAGATTCAGTAGGTCAGGCTTTTGACTGCACTGGTGAATGAATCCAAGAGTGAATGGTCAGATGGCCAGCTGTGGATCATCGCTCCCAGGGTTAGCAAGATGGAGGGCCATTGACTTAAAACCAAATAACTAGAGGTCAATTGATGTATTGTGCTGGGTTCTCTAGAGAAGTAAGACCAGTGATTCTTATAACTGTAGATTAAAAAAAAATAATTGTATATCCAGAAAGTATATTATAGTGTTGTAGAAATAGTCAAGTCCAGTCTGACTCAATTTCATAGATCAGATGTCAAATTGGAATATTTTTCCTGATTCATATAGCCTCTGAGACCAATGAACCAGGCAGGAGGCAGACCACTAACTGGCTTTCTAAGGAGTATTCTGCCAATACTTCTTCCAAGACCGATTTGCTTGACGATCCATAGTACTTTCAATATTTTTCAACACCATCGCTCAAATATCTAAATTCTTCTCCAGCCATTCTTTTCTTTTTTTCTTTCCGGGGTGGGTGGGGGGGAGGGCATCACTGCTTCTGGTGATCGTGGGAGCTACCCAGTGCTGCTCCTGAGAGCCGCCGCTGGATTTGAACCGCCAAGCCCGCAGGCAGCAGTCCCGCACTGAACCCCTTACATCACCGGGGCTCAGCCCTCCAGCCTTTCTTAATCATTGTCCAATTAGCACATGCATATGTAGCAATTTAAAATACTCTTCAAAAAAAATTACTGTGTCCTCCGTTAAATGCACCTTGGTCCTCAAAGTGGCATCCTGGCCCTTCAACACCTTAATAAAGGTGTTGTGTAGCCATTTGACCCAATTCATTATGTCGTAATTCCTGGATTGCTACTTCTAAGAACATTGATTTTGCATCGAAGCAAGATGAATCCTCAAAAACTCCTATCTTTTCTCTGTCTAACATGATAGTGTCTCTTGGTCCAATTGTGAGGATTTTTTTGCTTGTTTTCTTTACACATAGTTTAAACCTCACTGAAGGCTGCCATGTTTGATTTCATCAGCCAAGTCCTCCTTTATTTCACAAACAAGGTTGTGTAATCTACATATCACAGCTTTTTAATAAGTCTTTTCTCAATGTTAATATCACTATTTTTCATATACTAGCTTCTCGTATTATTTGCTCAGCAAACATTAATTAAGTGTGGTAAAAAGATATATCTCTGACATCAACCTTTTCTGATTTAAATCAAGGCAGTATTCCCTAATTCTGTCCAAAGACTGACCCTTGATCTAAGTACAGTTTCTGCATGAGCGCATGAGCTGCTTTGGAATTCTCAATCTTATCAAGTCTATTGATTCACAGCTTGCTGTGATCCGTTTAAAGAGCACTTAATACTGCACAATGTTCTAGATGGACATTTTTTACTAAGTAAAGTTGAACTGTATTTATATTTAAGAAGACTTCACAAAGTTTTCACTGGCTAATTTAGAGATTTCTAGGCCTATATATTTTTTCAGTTTGTCTTTGTCTGAAGTCTCAGCTGAAACCAGTCTACCATGGATAACCTTGCTGAAACTCTAGAGGCAACACTCACACCATTACTCTCTGACAAACTGACAGACAAGTCTGAAACACCTATTAGATTGGTCAAAATTATGAAAAATATTCATAGCAATTGTTGAGAGTTATATGGAGTTATATGAAAATGTTGTTAGGGATGTAAGATCATATAGGTAACTTGGAAAATATAGCTTGGCTATTTGTTTTAAGAAGTGAAATGTATACCTAACAAATAAACCAGTCTTCCCACAACTATGAATTCATGAAAGAGGGATGAGAATGAGCCCAAAGATTTGTTCACTAATGTTCACAGCGATTTTACTTGTAACAGTCTATAATTGGATACTACCCAAATGTGTATCAATTGGTGAATGGATAAGCACATTGTAGAAAATCTATACAATCAGATACTCAAAAAATAGTAATGATTTATATATATACAATTTTGAGTGAGTTTAAAAATCATTATGAAAAAGAAAAAGTTTGATAAAATAGGAGTAAGTTATTTATACAAAATTCCACAAAATGAAAACTACTGTATATCCCCAGAAATGGACTTGAGGCAGAGATGCAAAGGCAGCAGGAAGGAGTGAAGATAGGCTTCACTAAGGACCCTTTTGAGGATGAAGGATATGATCATTTTCTCAATTGTGGTGTTGTTTTCACAGGCACGCATATGTTAAGATTTACAGAATTTTACATTCTAAAGACATGCAATTAATTATAGAAAACTATATGCCTCGATAAACCCATTTGTTTTGCTTTTTAGGTAATTAAAAATAATTATAATCCCTTAATTTTTAAACTTGAAACAAAACCGCAATGCTCCAGGGGTCAATTTCAATATAAAAGTACAAGAAAACAACTTTTAGATTTATCCTTATATGCAGGGAATAAATAGAGGATCACGTGACCACCAATAAATGTGTTCACAATGATTGTATTCTTTCAAGTTTTGGCTGGTCATTTTCAATGTTTCTACCCAGGTAAATATACTTATTTATCCATTTTTGTTCAAGTACAATAGAAATATTATTTATTGTGTGCTTTCTATGTAATTATCAACTGCAGCACATAGTACAAGACTCATAGTACTTGATAAACCATTGTTCATGGAATTGATAAAGAAAAAATAATAAAACCTATTTGAGAATTTCACATACATAGATCAAATATTTGCCATGTTCTTTTGTATCTTGGAATTAAGATCTAGATTTCCTATTTTTTAAACAGAATAATATAAAACATTTCTTACATTTACATACAATGTTAAACACCAAGCTTTTGGAGCACTTTAAATCTATTATCATTTGAATCCATACTATACTTTTGTAGCATTTCAAGGAAATATACACTAAGAAATCTAAAGCATAAATTCCTTCTCTTTATAGAAAATAATGATTCTATTCTGACAGTCAGAAAATAGAACTCTTGGAGCAATATATTTTCTTTTATGGTATATGTAATAGTTCAGAGTATCTTTGTTCATAACCATATAAAATGGTTCAAAATAAATTGCATTTTTCAAGAGAGAGAGTAAAAGAGAAATGAATTAGAAAATGAAAAGACCATATGCCATAAACGCAAAAAGGTTCACATCTATTTAAAGTGGTGTCAACAAATCACATCTATAAATATTCAAAAGAAACTTTGTCCTACCTCTGTTTTATATGCCTTAGCCAACCTACATTTGCCTGCATATCTTGAAATTGCTTCTTAGAGTTTAAGGATAAATTGTGAGAATATTAGTTTAACAATTCAAAATTAATATGTAAAACTATTTGTCACAGTGTGCAACCAAATCATTTTTATAATCTTATTATTATAACTTTATAGGAAGAATTTGAAACCAGTAATATAAATCTTGTAGCTTTATACTTTTTTTGGTAGCATTGTCTTCTTGGTTCTAAATTTTTCCTTATCCAATATACATTTTAAAATCAGTTTTTCAATATCTATTAAAAATAAGTACAGGAAAAAATTTAAAAATAAGCCTAGGATTTTTACAGATTTTGTGTTATCCTTCTCGGTCATTCTAATAGAATAGGAAAAGTTTTCATGAAAAAATAAGCAGAATTTGGATTATTTTAGAAATGTTAGATATCAGCAGAAATTACATTTTTTGCATTTGAATATATTTTAAATGTATTGAAATATAATTTACATAGAGTATAATCATTAAACTACTAACCACAAAGCTAGTTATTTAAATTCACCAGCTATTCTAGATTCACAGATTAAAAGGAGTTTTTCCAAGGGGATTTTTGGAGGTTTGGGAAACTATGATGCTACGAATGAGTTTTATATTTCACAAGGACATGGATTTTGAGAAACTAGAGGGTGGAATGCTAAAGAGAGAACTTTATCCCCCCAAATATATGTCAACATGTGTAGGTCTCAGTGTTATGCAATAATTTCCCTTGAGTGAACTGATGTAAGCATTCTACATGTCCTGGCTCAATGTCATTTGCCTGCATTTTAGTGGCAGCTATATTACTGAAGTGTTAGATGAGATACATCTGCTGCACAAACTTCTTCAGAGTACTGAAAAGCAAGGCTATTGCTTTGAAAATGAAGGTGGATGTGACCCAAGGCCATGGCATTTTCAACAACCTCACATGCATCGGAAAGTTGGATATAGAATAAGGAAGACCGAGGAGAACGGTTGCATTTGAATTATGATGCTGGAGAAGAATGCTGAATGTACTAGGGACTGCTAAAAGGAGAAGTCCGTCTGTCTTGGAAGAAGTCTTGCCAGAGTATTCCTTGGAGGCACTACTGGCCATGCTGTTAGGAGAGACCAGTCTCTCTCTGGAGAAGGACAACCTGGTCGGTAAAATAGAGGACCCGTGAAGAAGAGGAAGGATATCCATGAGTTGAATTATCACTGTGGCTGAAACAGTGAGTTCAGACATAAGAACTGTTGCGAGGATGACACGGAGCCAGGCAGTGCTTCATTCTGTGGCGTTGAGGCTTGCTATAGGTAGGAACAGACCTACTGACACCTAACAATCACAGTAATTAAGCAGCAAATAATCTACACGCACAGATTGTATTTTGCACCAACCTATTACTTGAAATAAAAGAGGTTAAGCAAGTGAGCAGAGAAGAGGGGGGCTTCCTACCTTAAAGAAAATGAGTGATCATTCTTTGTACCCACGATCGCTGTGCTGGAAAACTCCTGGGCCCTGATGAAGACAGAGGAAGAAGACAGGTTAGCACTTCAAGGAATGCCAATCCACCAACTTTCAAAAGAAATCACTTCCTTCCTCGAGAGTGGCGAGGGAGAGAAATCTTCCCCTACAACTAACACTCGGAATGTGTGAGCAACAAGATTTCTTGTTTTTAAAGTCTCCACTCATGATATATCTATTATAACACTAGATAACTAAGACACTCATCCATAATTTAAAAAAATACACTGGTTTTAGCACATTTTTGGCAGAATCATTCTCTACAGAATAGAAAGCACTTGTAAGCTCTTATCTTACTCACCTGGTACTTGTCCCTGTCAGGGAGTGTAAATTTGAAAAGAGGTTTTAAGTCTGTAGACATGTGCTGAGAGGTTGGAGGAGAGTTGTCTGCCTTCCCTATAAGTGAAACCCTAAACATGGTGAAAAAAATGTGAAATTGTTCTCTACAGTTAGGTAAATAAACAAGCAAAACTATACTTACCTGTCCATTGCGTCAACTGACACTAAAAGTGATGCTGATCTGATGAAATATTAGTCCATGTTGGGTTTACAGAACAAAGCAGGTCCTTTAGAAGACACTCTGATTTATATACATAACCAGATCCTAGGATTCCTACCATATGCAGGATTGAAAACAGCATTGCAGAAGTTTAAATTCTGCTTTAAGCAACAAGTGCATTGGAAGGTGGTGCAGATGGAAGTGGTCAGCTAATTGCTGCAGTTGAATAGCGCATAGTTGTTAGTTGCACAAGTCTTTCACCTCTCTTCATGAAAGCATTCCAAAGCTGTCCAGGCTTTACTTTTCAGTTTCTTTTTGGATGCTCATGCCAATTGAAGCTTTTCCTAATTTCCTTTTTACTTGTTGACAATAGAATCATAACTTATTTTTTGTGTGTTGCTCTCATACCCTCTGACTTGGCTGAATTAATTTACTAGCCCTGGTCTCTTTCTTGCAGTCTTCTAGATTTTCTATCTGTAAGGTCTTGTCATCTGTGAATAGGAATATTTTTGCTTAGATTTTTTTTTAAAAGCATGGATTCCTTTCTTTCCTCAGAGATTTTTGATACAAATCCTCAGTTACATACAAGGTCAGAAAGTGTTTCTCCCACTCTCTTGCCTATTCACCTTATTTTTTTTGGGGGGGTCATCACTGCCCTCTGGTGGTAGGAGTAGGAGGCCCAGCCTTGCTGCTGGATTTGAACCTCCAACCCAGTGGGCCTCAGTCCTGCGCACAATCACTACACCACCGGGGCTCAGTCCAACTTATTCACCTTATTAATGAGAACATTTGATGAGGGGGAGTTTGAAGACCGAATAGTCAATTGTGTCCTTTTATTGGCAGTGTAGATTGTTCTCTAGAGAAAACTTTGCCCATCCACAAGGCAATAATTTTCTGGTTTTGTTTGTTTCTTGGAACCACTATAATACGAGCTTATATGATATAGATGAGGCCTCTGCAGACATTAGTTTTACTGTATGGTGGAAGGTGTGAGATGGGTTTTTATTCCTTTGGATGCTGTAACAAATCACCTCAAAATGCGTGGCAGAAAATAACAGAAATTGATTGTCCGTTGCTATTGCTGTGGTATGTCTGTATCATGGAGTTAATAGTAAAGTGGCAGCATAGCCATACTTCCAGAAGAAGTCCTAGGAAAGAATTTAGGGTTCCCTTCTATAGGATCTAATGGCTTCTGGCATCACTTGTTCTCTACCCTCATCTCCTCTCCCACTGCACCATCTCTGCCTACCTCTTAAAATGATGCATTTAGGATTCAGCAGGTAATCCAGGATAATTTTTCCACATAGAGATCCTCAGTTTAACCTAAGAGTGTCAATATAAGCTATTTTCACTCCTTTACTAGGTGAGGTGATATTCAAGGTAATTAGGGTATGCAAACCTTTGAATAATGGATATGCTTTAGCATATTATCAGGGCAAATATTGTTTTTGATCTATTCATTCATCTCACTGCTATATAGATATGCTTACCTTTCATAAACATTAAAACATTCCTGTCTCTTATTAAATATTTTGGCCACTTTTGTGAAAACTCTGATCCATTAAGTCTGGATGCTTTGGAAGTCCAAATTTGCTACATTATTCTCTGCCCTGTCTCCCATTGTTTTTTAGGTTCTTCGGGAATTTGTATGTTAAAAACATGTCATTTGGGAATAAGACATTTATAACTGTTTCTGCTCTTTGTATCTTTTCTTTCCTGGTTTTATGTTATGCTAATTGGCTCTGAGTGCTAGGTCTTTCTTATAAGTCTATTTGGAAGCTTCACTGAGAACTTCCTACCAAGGATAAAATACCTGGAGCTGAGCCACCAGCGTCACAGAAATTTTCAAGTCACCACAATAGGACAAACTGACAGGTGAGTGATAGACTAGAAAGAAAGACCTGGCAATCTACCTCTGAAAAAAAAATTGGCCGGTGAACTTGATGGAGAGCAGTGGGAAGTCATATAGTATAGTATACGAAAATGAAATCACCTTGTTGAAATGCATTCAAAATATACCTCAGGAAGAACTACTGCTGCAATTTTAGTGCCATCAATGAAGTAAAGACTTCAAGTCCTTTATTTGATGATGAGAATAGATAGCTGCAAACACTTATTAGTAAATAGATTGTGGGTTGCATGAAGTATTAGTGAAGAAAAAAACAGAAGTGGTCAAAAATTAAAATGGTAGAATTGAAGACCAATATTCCAGGCATTCGTTAACTTAGATGGAATGACATTATTTATTTAGACTTAGATGGTCATATAATCTCCTATCTTGGAAATGAAAATTGAAGAGGAACAATGATAGATTCAATGTTAAAAGAGCAAAGAAAAATAAATTCAAGATCTCTCTTGAAGTAAAATGCCATCACAGAGGGTGATACCTACACGTACTAGAAAGAACAGTTAATGGAAGTATTATTCCAATTTATGCACCAGTCATTAATGCCAATGAAGTAAATAAAAATTTCAACTACTTACACAGTCTGATATTGATCAAAAGCAAAAGTCATTGTCTGAAAGCAAAAGACATTGATGATTACTGGTTATTTCAAGGCAGATGTTGGAAACAAAAAAGGAGCAGTAACTAATAAATATAGACTTGATAAAATAAACAAATCCAGATCACAGGACCGAATTTTATTAGATTGATAACTTATTCATTGAAAATCCCCAGTTTCAACAACAGAAACTGTAACTGTATATGTGGTCTTCACCAAAAGGACTATCCAATAATCAAATCAAAGACATCTCTGGAAAGAAACTATGTAGAAACTCAGTATTATCAGTAACTATATGACCAGGGAATGTTTGCAGCACAGACCATCAAATACTCAAAGGAAAGTTCAAACTGAGCCTGCAGTAAAGTAAAACAAGTCCGTGAGAGACAAAGTATGACTCTGAATTTGTAGATTATGTTAAGTACATTTGTCTCTTTAACACTACAAACCTATGCCCAGAGGAGCTACAGAATGACACCAAGGACTTCATGGATAAGCCAAGAAAATGATTCTACCAGAAAAAAAGAGAGAATAAAATGATGTTGCAGACCAGGAGTCACACTTTCTGAATATGTGAGTTAGAATTAGCAAAAAAGTCCAGTGTACTCAAAGGTCAGCTAGGTACCATTCTATGATCTAATCTGAAAAACTCCACCCATCAAGAACGTATCTGTCTGTTTAAATCTCTTTCTTCTGTCCAATAAAGCACTTGTTCTGTCCAGCAAGATCATTGCTCTCTCTTTTTATTTTCACTCTGCTGCAGACTTTAAAGTACCCCGAGGCACAAAGTGAAGTGAAGGATAGCTCACTGTATGCATTTTTTCATCCCTCTGGATGAAAATTGAATAATAATAGATGTCTCATTCTTAATTTTTTCAATTTTTTTTTTAATTTTTTCAATCCTATAACCAGTTCACAGTGGAAAAATAAGTCCTACACCAATTGCTCCGCTATACCTGGAACCGATATCTATTTTGAATATTCCATACATGACTCTGAAAGGCATTTCAGTGTTATCTGTTTCTCTTAGTTAACAGATGCAAATTCTGATTAAAATATATTTCATTATTCATTCTATCAAAGAACTATATCATATACATGAATTATAAATCTAATGAAATAAAATTTTCCACTTGAAATTATTTTCTACCCATAGTTTTCAATTAAATAACTTAAATCTACTTACCAAGTTTGTCTTATATTCAAATTACTTAAGTAAAATTTGGATCTCCTTACTAGAAAATCAGAATTATCATAAATATCAATTACCATATACATCATATGTTCCAAAATTGTTGGATAATATGAGCATGAAAACTGACCAAAGTCAAAATTTTAAGTGACAGAAAAATTGTATGCATTAACAACATATATAATTTCCATGTAGTCAGATGACTTTTGAAAATGCATAAAGGTTTTGCTAAATTAACTGCATTTTACTTGAGTAACTATAGCTAACCTAATTTCATTTGAGGTAGGCAAAATAATTCTGGCCCTATCTTCACTGATTTAATTTTCAAGATCCAATTCCTGAATATTCTAATTTAATGAGCTAAGTTATTGCCTCATGACTTTTATCTTTTCTGTTTGTTTTTTAATAAACCATCTTATTGAGCTATAATGCAAATATCATGCAATTCAATTGTTCAATCATATTAAGAATTGTCCAATCATTCCTACAATCAATTTTATAACATTTTCTGCTTCTTTTATATTTCTTGCTAACATTTGTCTTTTTCCCCAAGAATTTAAAGGTTTCCTTTTTGGATAATTATAGAAAGTTCTACAGACTATTCTTCAAAGGAAAAATAGCCTTGGACCCTGGCAGCTCTGGCAGCAAAGTGTATGGATTTTGAGCAATGCTTTACATTTCAAGGCCCAAACAACTATGTAATTATTTTGTAATTATGAAGCAATCATTTACTGGCAACCAGTAAATGCTTTTTTTAAAATTTTTATGGTAACTCGAAATATAACAGCTATGTAATTTGTAAGAAAGAAATAGCTGTGCAATTACTCTGTAGTGACACAATAATTAACAAATGTGTCCAAGCTTATTTGTATCTTATGAAATGGAGAGTCCCCACACCTGCCCAGTGCAAGCTACATACAGTCTGTGGACACTTGTTTCATGTGGCCCCTCATAAAACAAAGACAGGATAGTTCGTTTTTCTTTCATCTTATCATTGTATTAGGTCATCAATGCAATGTAGTATTTGGTCACAGCTGCTTCTCTGTGGATGCAGTTGAATTGCTCCCTCACAGAAAAGTAGAAGAAAGCTTATCACGGCAAACAGAAAGTACAAGGAGTGAGAAATTCAAGAGTTTTGGAGTCAAACTGATGTGAATTGGAGTTAAATATCGACACTCTTAGAAGGATTTAGATAAATTACTTAAATAACATCCTTGAAAAATAAGATTTATTGCATTTATACATTTCAGGGGTTTTGAAGACCAGATTAAAAAAAACAAAACGATGAAATGAACTGATTGCCGTCGCATCAATTCCAACTCACAGGGACCAAAAAACAACGTAAAAATGCCTATTGGGCTTTCCAGGACAGTGAACTTTTTCTGGCGCACAAAGCTTCACTTTTTCTCCTGTAGAGTTGCCAGTCAGTTCCAATGACTGGCCTCGCACTTAACTTCTAATCCACAATGCAACAAGGGTTCTCTGTATGAGCAGATAGGAAACGTTGTTGAGTTTGGTTCATCCAGATCATTTATTTTACAAATATACGTGTATCAATACTATATTAGACACTAAGAAAATAGTGATCATTGTCTACATGGGATTTCAGACCCAGTGTGACCTATTAACTGAAATCAAGTTAGTACGTGCACAAATGAAGATAAATTCACAACTATCATACATGTGATAAAGGAAAATATACAATGCAGTAAAATAAGAGATATTTGAGATAAAACTTAACCAAAGGGAAAGATAAAAAGCAAGGGATGATCGTGCAATAACTGTACAAGATTGTCGTAGCAGGTAGGATATATAAATAGCACTCAGCCACAAAGTTGTTGAATAAAATTAAAAGAACAAACTCTTTGTCACATACAGCAATTTGGATAAATCACCAAATAACTATGCTGCAAGAAAATGTCAAATTGTATGATTATCCTGAGACAAAATTTTGAAATCAGAGTTTAGACATTAGGAACACATTTGTGAATTCAAAGAATTAAGTATGGAAGACAGGAGAGGAAGCAGTTTGCTATACAAAAAGGTAATTAATGGTGTCACTGTGGTGATAGATATGGTTAGTGTCCATCCAAATATTGATGGATAAAATAACATATGCATGTAAGAAAATTATAGAAAACCAAAAACACACAATTAGCGTATGGGCTCCAAGGGATAGAGTGGGGGAGTTAGGTGTGGATTAGAGGGAGTAGATATCAGTGTGTTCAAGGAGAAAGAAAAACATTGAAACTGATTTTGGTAGCAATTGTACACTACTGTTTGAAGTGATTGAACTATGAAATGGCATGATTTCTGGATCAACTCTTAATAAAATTGTTTAAAAGCAAAAAGAAAAAGATCAACATAAAAAATAACAAATAGAGAACATTCAACTTTGATACACATGAGCCTATCATAAGTTGTAATGAGCTTGAAGACAAATACTTATTTATTTTTCACTTTTAAAACTGTCAGCCTATATAATAAATTGTGTGGCTACTGAAACATTTCAGAGCCCCTTTATAAATCACCATGTCATAGATATGAAATGGGATGACCTTATTGTCTCAAAAATAGTACTTATTTGTTGACCAAAGACAAAATGGTTAAGTTGAAAAATAATAAATTATTGGTGATGCCCAAGTTAACTTTGTTCATGACGTTTGCTTTTTCAATGCTTTGAAAATTATCTAAGAAGTATATAAAGTTTTTTATAAGCCTCAACTTTTAAGAACTTTATGAAAGGATATGCCCTATCATAATACAGTTTTGAAAAAGGTTTATTTAATTCTCCTTTTGTTAACTAGTATATGCAAAAATCAGTAAAGACTGATAACTGAATATAATATTAAGATTTTAGAGATTCTTTTTAAAGCTGTATAAGTTTTCTTTCTTTCTTTTTATTTTTTTATTTGCAGTGCTGGCAAAATTAAGTCTCTCATAATTTATTGAAATTCACTTAATGCTCTGTCAGCCATCACAATTTATTGCAGTATTGTCCAGACAAGCCAGAATACAATAATAAGATACAAGATGATATATTGCAGAATAAGCCAAGAATAGAAAAGCCTTAATTAGACAGAAAAATAAGAATATTAAAAGGAATTAAAAATGCAAGTATGTCTATACCTCATAATTTCTCAGCCAACAGCAACCTATAATAACAAAAAATATATAAGAATAGCTTGGGCTACTTGAAAAACTGCATAATTAAGAAGTTGTTACCACTTCCTCTCTTCCAATACATCTAAAGTAATAAATTTTTAAATCTGATTAATTGATAGGTATCACATGTCAATATTACATGGAATATAAATTAGTCCCCAAACCCAGCCATTCCAGTAGTGCCCATTACTGTTGGTTTTCTTTACTA